>WURV02074892.1:0-20994 GCA_011762755.2 Epimenia babai | reverse complement strand
CCCATCAGAGGTATAGGTTTTTCTGTGCATTTCTTTCCATCTATTTATAGAACCACATTGGCTAACCCCATTTACGATTACATAAAAAATGTAATGACTCCTTGAAGACTCCAAGCCACATTTTACATGTCACCAATCAAATAAATGCCCTACCAACTTAAATCGAAGAAAATCTGTCGGCACTCTGTACGATCGCGAGAAACAACGTTTAGGGTTAATTTACATTAACGTGCACGAAAATTGCGTCAGTTAAAATGCCCGCATTTTCCTGACGTCGTATCGCGGTAATATAATAATAATTACACGTAGAATTGATTTTTAAAGTGCCTTGAAGAAACTCACTCAGGTTTACGAGATATTGGGAGAATGTAGCTCTGTAAAAGGGTCCGACAAGTCTCTCCAATAACTTTCCCAGTGAACTTTAACGCGCGTTCTCACGAATAAATTTCACGAGTCCTCACTTATCGCGAAGTTGACCAAAGCAATCCGAATGAAAACCTTGCCTAATAGTACAATAGCGAAATACAATTGTCTTGCATTAGATTCGAACATGAGGCCTACTCGTTTCACAATTGTACATGCGTGTTTTAATATTACTGTCTGAGCTCACATCAGCGGGATTACGGGTGAGGAGCGCGTTGCTGGGGATGGCGGAGTCTGTGGGCGCAAACACCGTCCATACGACCGTTTCGTTACCTAGCTGCTTGTCTATGGTCATGGCTCGCGTGTCTTTCAACATTCCCGACACGCGACTGTTAACAACCAACACATTATCATTCGTACATCCATACAACACACCACCATTCGTACATCCAACCGACACACCACCATTCGTACATCCAACCGACACACCACCATTCGTACATCCAACCAACACACTACCATTCGTACATCCAACCGACACATTATCATTCGTACATCCAACCGACACATTATCATTCGTACATCCAACCGACACATTATCATTCGTACAGTCAAGCCATACGCCATCATTCGTACATCCAACGAACCTCGCGATCATTCGTACATCCAACCAACACACCATCATTCGTACATTCAACCATACGTCATCATTCGTACATCGAACCAACCTCGACATCATTCGCGGATCCAACCAATATACATACATCTAATATTCCATGATGAAATAGCTTGCTGTTATTCTATGCGTTTTGTATTTAAGAGAGGAGTGCGACTTGGGGAAGCATTTACTCAAGTGGGAGGAGCAGAGGACTCGTAATCAAAAGATCGCGGCTTCGAAGCCGGGCCGCGATCGACTTTTCTGCGATGATCCATAACAGGTCATTTATCCCTGGTTGCTGGAATAAACCCGTCTCCAATATGGGTCGACGTTACATATCATCTTTGGTGGTTGATATGCGAATGTCTTAGCTATTGTACCTGCGTTGAATAACTGCCATAAACGTTCATCGTAAACCGCATCCGAGAGACTTTATTGGCTCATAGTTGCGGTCTATTCATCTTGTACTTTACGTTTGCCTTTTTAATCATGGGATAGATATTTTACAGTTTTAATTCCTTACTCAAATCCGGATTCGGTTTTCATGTACTCCGATATTGACTTCAACGATCCGATTGGTTGAAGCACTCTGTCGATCACGTGATACACACCATTCGACGCGATATTGTCGGGAGACGTCACGAGTGCACCATTCACGCAGTATTCCGCTTTCTATGATTACGACCATTAATAGTAAATAAATCATGTTTCACACATATTGCGTGCTCGCTAATCTAAACGAAGTGTCTTCTAAAAGTTGTCGGTAGAATTCTTCTTATTGTTTTTAAAAATAACGGTTACCTCTATTTTGTTTCTGTTAAATCTGTCCCATACCGATAAAAAGTAACCCCTGTTTTGACTACGTAATCAAAATGAGAATTAACGCGAATTTTCGTATATCAATTAAACTTTATCATCATCATTGGCGGCGTCGTCGTCATTGTCATCAGATACAGTTAATGGTGTATAATGATATACGGAAGATCGACTTGATTTTAATGCCACTTTGCCATAAGTATGTTAACTGTTTCTCTTATTTTACGACATGCCTGAAACCACACCTCTGTATCAATAACTGCAGTAAAAAACAAAACTACAATAAAATACAGTATAGTTTTATGACAGGAAAGTAGTTAGCTATTCATAAAATAATGAGTGAAATTCACAACTACGCACTTGATATAAAATTACATATATAGATATAAATCTGCTGACCCCCATCGGCTGCGGCTTAACATGGAACCAGACAGATGATCCGTTAAAGTACGTCCCACTTAGTGTCCACTTGTGACCGTTGGCGAGCATTTTGTCCGTGGTTATGTTTCCGGCCACTGAAATACACGATCCATGAGATTTTCGATATCGTTACGAGCATAACAAGAGGTACTCGATAGCATGTATGGCCGAACTGCGGTCCGCGGTATGAAGGCAGCTATCGTTCACAAGTGCGACCTGCGGGCCAACTAATTTTATATTTTACACGCGACCCTGGGGAGTGTGGCGCAGTAGTTAAATCTCTGGAGAGGACTGGTTCGATGATCGGTCATGGGGGTCGTAATTCTTGCAGGAGAGAAATACACAGGGAAAACATATACCCCTGATGGGACTCGAACCTACGACCCCCAGATAACCGGTCTGGTGCTCGATCTCAGTGGGTGCTTATCTCAGTTGGCAAAAGGTAAAGGCGAGGTTTTAGTGCTACTTTGTAATTAAATGTCAGTCGCACGTACAACATTGCCTCGTTACATCCCCAACATATTTCTATAAAACACCATTTCACTACGAATCTTTCTCAATATTCAAACACGAAAATCTTGCTCATTTCCTGACGTGGAAGGCGCGGGAAAAAATCCCTGGTTTGTGCCGGTTCGAACTCGCAACACCTCTTGCATGTAAAGCAACGCTTCTAACCACTGCACCACTGGCACCAATGGTAGAGCAACAGACCGGTTATCTGGGGGTCGTGGGTTCGAGTCGCATCAGGGGTATAGGTTTTTTCCCGTGCATTTCTCTCCAGCTATTTATAGAACCACATTGGCTATCCTAATTACCATCAAGTAGTTCTTGCAGTGAGATTTTGCTTCGGTGAGAAGGGCTTCCTCTAATGCGGTTGTATTCAAATACTGCTGGTACGGTCTTTTATACCGCTTATGTCCCCGATGTTTCGTCATCTCATTATATAGAATCACCTCCTATCACGGATTCAGCTGAGTGTCTGACACGTGGGCTGTGTGTCAAGATTCAGAGCCGTCGGCGTGCATGCATGGAGGTCAACCATCTGCTCAGACTTGATACAAACTCCCGAGTGATTTGCCCAGGGTGGTTAATAATTCAAATTATATCCGATAACATCGTAATTAACAGTGTAGCCTATCTTTAGGAAAGGCTAATGATGGTCTATGATAAGAGTTGATCTCATTCGGTTTCTACACGCGTCTTGACGTCTCGACCCGTGATGCACTCGAGAGTCCGGGCAATTAAAAATATCCAACGTTCCGTAAAATCGCCGTTTTCGGGCGACTTACCGTAGTGATATTCGACGAAGCGGAGGAGATCGAGACTGGCCGATGGGATGGTAGCGGCAGCAATGGCCGCGTTGCTGGGCAGGAAAACGGTGGACACAAACGACGTGGCGTTGAGCGATTTGAGTAAATCAACACGCCGCAGAAACCCGACCATCTGCCATGACATCGGTGTTGCGAGTTAGATTGAAAGTCGCGGAAAGTAACAAACACCAATTATTCTTTTGGGCAGTGTGACAAAATTAACGTCATCCGTAAATCGTTTGAAACTATTAGAACGAAGGAGAGAAATGCACAGGAAAAAACCTATACCCCTCATAGGTTTTTCCTGTGCATTTCTCTCCAGCTATTTATAGAACCACATTAGCTATCCTAATTACCATCACATATATTAGAACGAAATTATTCACAAAGTAAAGAACGAGCAAATAAATAAATAAATGATGTCTATCAGGCAATTATACTATATGACATTACTATATTATTTTTTGTTTTTGTCGGCTTGCACATGAAATAATTTTCATGTAGAATTCTGTGTCGCAGCATTGCATTACTTGTGATTCTAGTAGTTCTATATTGTTGAATAATTGTATATAGATACGGCTCAAAAATGCAAAAATAAAACGTTTACAAAAAACTAATGTCACAAGGGCTCAACACCGCACACCTACCAAAACACAACTTTTTATCCTATTTTTTTTTTTTATAAATACGTTCATTTTTATGAAAATCGATTATATTGCAATTTTTTGCTATTTATGATTGATGGCACAATTTCATTATGTACCAGCTTCACCTACTTTGCTGTTTACAGCAATAATTGGACTGCAGCTTCTAGAAGTTACAAATTACGTTATCGTTGAGAATTCCTAAAGCCGTTCTCGAAACTTCGAGAACATGTTCAGAACATGATAGTAATTAGGAGAGAACTTTGACACATGTTTACTGTTTTTCACCGATCTCTGCGCACCCTTAATTGCACATAATTTTAATATATTCTGTTTCAATGAAATGTGTAAGTGTATTGTGTGACACGGCCTTGAGATGCCTTCAGGTTTTAGGAACTTTTCGATTCGCTCTTATGTCGCCAACCAAAAGGTTGTTGTGAATTGTTAAATTTCAGAAAATAATAAGGGAATTTGTTAATGTTGGGATATTAATTGGTCAATGTCGAGGTCGGAGGAAATTTGCAAAACAGTCATAACTAAATTTCCATGAGTTAAATGTCCCAAAGTAAAAATTACATGGTAACGTATACATCATGAAAAAAGGAGCTAAATGTGTGCGTTATGAGCATAAATTCTTGTGAGAGTAACAGATTGCCTAGTTTCGCAAATTTTCTGTAACATTTATAAACGTGAAATCGTTCACTCCGTCGTTATCTCCCTTCCCTTTGGTCTTCTGTTATAGCGGAGCTACGTAGACCCCTAAACCGTGCGTTTAGGCTAACCCACGACAAACTGACCTAAACCGATTTTGTCTATAAAGAGGGAGTGACGATTCCCGTATATATTTATTATATACTTTATTTCAGAAAAGATTCAACATTACAATGTCCATAGTATAACTCTGTACACCTAAGACCTGGTGAAAAATATGGAAAAAATAATAATCAAACACATTATCATTATATGGTGCACGATATTATAGTAGCGCGTCCTATTGCTTTGTAAACGTGGAATTCAATCTGTCGACATTGCGATGGCCGACGTATTTGTGGACCGACCAAATCGTTGAGGGTAATTTTCGAATCAAAACACGAAATGACGCTATGTAAAGTTCAAATGCACTGTTGTCTTATACTGCACATATCTGGTAGTTGTTGACTCAACTCACGCGTAGAAACGGCTGATACGGTGATTAGAATATCTTAAGGTGTCTTACCTCGGAGAGGTTGGGATCCTTGGCGATTTTGTCCGCGATGGTCGGTTCGCGCGGCGGTGCAGGTGGGACGAACGGGGCCGGTCTGATAGCCATCGGCGGGGGTTGGTTGGCGACCGGAGGACCCATAGGCTGTAATGGCGACTGCGCACGAGCTGTATACGCTATCACAATCCACACCAAGAGGCGCTGCATTTCGATAAAATATACCCGATGAACACTGATTGAAAACTCGAGAATGATTTTAAAAGGCGTTTCTAAAACCAAGCGAAAAGCGACAGGTCGACAACTTTCTCCCGACGGTCACATATGGTAAACAATTCTGGATTGTGAAAATCACATGGAAAGAATGTCGCATAGATTATCAAGGAAATTAAGCGGTTCGGACACGCGGGACGATCCCCTCTTATTTCATGTTAATTAAGTTATTTTTGTCGTGAAAACGGCACGACTTTGACGTTATACGAAACGTATTTTGCATTTATTACCAGATCGTAGACTCGATGACAATATGGGACAGGTAACTCACTTCCTTTGCAATTTGGTCGACAAATTTTTTGTTTACGCGTCATTATCATTCATATCCCGCGGTAGGTGGCGACAGTTTTATTACTGTCATTCAAAAAAAACTAGCTTGGCAGTTACCCTGGCAACGGGATATTAATATTGGCGGTTTGCCAATTGACGGACGAATTAGAAGCGTTCTCATCGCTTGCAAGTTGAGTGTGGGTTTCCTTTTTAAAAGGATTCCGTACGAGTTAAATAAATTATTAGCAAAAATATATTAGGGGCCTGCTCTAGACTGTTCCGGAGCTGCTTTTGCTAATAACTTGTTGTTAACCGTCATTTGCCAAGCTCTAGAAGCCACTAGAAAAAGCCGTACGTAAACACCACTGTAGTCTAGCTCGATAAAAATCACGAGAAACAAGATATATGTTTTTGTAGTGCAGACTTTATTACCCGGCATAGGAGGCCAATAATAAAATGGATACGAGATTCTCGCAAACGAAGGTCAAACATAGGTCATACAACGGATGACCGGTGTATAAGTCGGCATTTTTATTCGTTTCCGGCGCATTAAACATGCAACCATCCAACCTAACGTCAATACGGACCGACATGCCGTAAAATAATAAAACCCACGAGCCAATAATCAGTCAGTTATTGGAGATCACATTACACGGTGTATTAGTCGGTTTTATTGAAACTCGACGTTTAAACTATATCGATCCGAACATTTTTGAATTGTCACTAATAGCCCATTCAGTCATTGGATTATTGATTTTACGGTGAATAGATCGGTAATTTTAATAAAAACCGACCTATACACCATACCGACCTATACATTGTGAAATTACGTAACCCACGTAGAGATGGATCATTCAACAGATAATTACGTTTTGTGGTAGTGAGGTTGATATTTTTACCCTTCAGTCTTTCAAAAATGCCTCAGACTTATACATAGCTACGATCTATACACCGTCATGCATGGTAAAACGTGATCTGACAAAATAACAGAAGATTTAATAATTAAATAATGCCCTTGATAAAAAATGATCAAATATGAAACAAGAAATGCGAAATAAAAAGATACAACGATTTTTACAGTGACCAAATCTATTCTATATAAACTACAGTACGGTCAATTATGGTAATCGAGAATTCGCCAAAACTGTACGTCCGCGTGAATTTTCAACGTGAAAACAAGACGGACTCAACAGCAAAATTTAATAAAAACACGATAAAATGTGTAAATTATTACATAAATTAATCAATTCAGTGCACTGAGTTAGCCATCGAGAGAAACTCGTGGTTCGTGGGGTTAATTTCCCGTCGACACTTTAAATAAATTTCCGGTGGTGTTTATATCTTGCTTTGTGATTAATACAATCATTGCACGATCCCGTTCCCTAATTTACATGGTGCCACGATTTGGTGCCGGCTCAGTGGTAGAGTGCCGGCGTTCGAAACAGAATGTGGACGATCCGAATCAGGGCAATCCCATTGTGTTTCCGTTGTATCCTTGGCCGAGGTATTTTTCCCGATTTCTCCTGTCGACTTAAATGATTACCGGGGAAATTTCTTCGTGGCGACGCAAATGAATATGCACTGGGAAAGTAAATTTGTGAGTGGCTTACCAACGCCTGTTATAGAACAGCCACTCGCGCCTCCCGTGAGCCGTCGCAAACCGGCATTTGCCAAGCAGCGCAAGCGGCTTTAAAGTGCGTGATATAAATGCCTAATAAATTTACTTTATTCACTTACAAATTACAAAAGAAAACAAAGCGCCGATTCCGACTAAAATCAATTTTTTCGAACTGCAGAAATTACTTTTTCGTGAAGTGACCTCATAACAAAGGCGAGTATCGGGGCCTCTGTTGTAACGTTCGATCTTTAGACGAGGATTTAAGAAAAGTAAATTAATTCAATTCACTAAGCAAGGTATAAAATACGCATGGGAAATCTTGTCTTTTGAGTAATCTATAATCAGTGATTGACATTACTTATTATAATATACCTATATCAACAGGCGCCAGAGAAAAACTCGGTATAACACAACACGGGAAATAGAGCAACCTTCATATGGGGGAATAAATTTATAAAAATGTACATAGAGTGTAGAATTTTGTACAAAAAATATATTTCTGAAGAATATTTTCAGGATATTCGTTAGTATAGTTAAATTTCTTAAATAAGTTAACGGTAGTGCAAGAGGGTTGGTTACCTGTCAACGACACGGCCAGTGGCATCCAGAGGGTTGGTGTCGGGGGCTATTTCAATATGTTACAATAAGTACAGAGATGGTCGCATCGCATCAATGGCGGAAGTGTACGGTAGCAAGGGAGATAACAGTACGGTTAGTAAAATACCGCCAAATAATGACAGAGGACAACAGGAACGATGCAAAACCGAAAAAAACCTGACAGGTGAGAATGACCGTAGAAAAATCAGCGGTCGCTCATTAAAATTAGTGGAAAGGAATCTCTCACCTTGTTCATGTTACGGATATACGTCGTAAATAATAAAACTATGGTGCATATCGTAGCGAAATGGCGATAACACCTGGGAAATTTGTGGATGTTCAGAAGGTTGTAGGGAATTTATAAATGTCCGGAGAGTTGTCGGGAATTTGTTGATGTTCGGGAAGTTTAGAGGGAATTTGTAAATGTCAGAAAATAATAAGGGAATTTGTTAATGTCGGGATATTAATAGATCAATGTCTAGAAAGAAGGTTGGAGGAAATTTGCAAAACACTCATAACTACATTTCCATGAGTTATATGTCCTGAAATAAAAATTCCATGGTAACGTATAAATCATGAAATAGGAAAAAGCTAAATATGAGCGTTATGAGCAAAAATTCCTGTGAGAGAAACAGATTGTCTAGTTTCACAAATTTTCTGTAACATTTATATATACACATCCAAGACTATATACATATATACATATAATTATCATTTATTTACAGCCATGAGTGAGAGACGGATAAAGTATGGCCGATTCTGGAACAGATAACATTGTCAACAATCATGAAGAACTGATCAATACTTAGTGTCATACCTTTTTTTAGAATAATTCTGTTAATGTCACA
This sequence comes from Epimenia babai, assembly GCA_011762755.2. Taxonomy (NCBI): domain Eukaryota; kingdom Metazoa; phylum Mollusca; class Solenogastres; order Cavibelonia; family Epimeniidae; genus Epimenia; species Epimenia babai. The sequence goes on along the minus strand of WURV02074892.1, from coordinate 11,979 downwards.
CCTTTAATTAAAATAATTCTGTTAATGTCACACCTTTAATTAGAATAATTCTGTTAATGTCACACCTTTTATTAGAATAATTCTGTTAATGTCACACCTTTTATTGGAATAATTCTTTTAATGTCATACCTTTTATTAAAATAATTTCGTTAGTGTAACACTTTTTATTAGAATAATTCTGTTAATGTCACACCTTTTATTAAAATAATTCTGTTAATGTCACACTTTTTATTAAAATAATTCTGTTAATGTCACAACTTTTATTAGAATAATTCTGTTAATGTCACAACTTTTATTAGGATAATTCTGTTAATATCATACCTTTTATTAGAATAATTCTGTTAATGTCACAACTTTTATTAGAATAATTCTGTTAATGTCACAACTTTTATGAGGACAATTCTGTTAATGTCACACCTTTTATGAGGACAATTCTGTTAATGTCACACCTTTTATGAGGACAATTCTGTTAATGTCACACCTTTAAATAGACTACTCCTGTTCAGGTGATACCTTTTATTAAAATATTCCTTTTGATGTCACGCGGTTTAACCTCTTATTAAAATAATCCCGTTAACGTCATACCAAACGAAACACTTATGACATAAACAGAATTATTCTATGAAAAGGTAGTACAGTGAAAGGAGTGTACGCTATCGGAACATTCCGGGTAATGCTAGAATTTTCCTAGACGATATCTATCAAGATTCGAGCATTAACGCGTGCGCTGCTGACGCAGAAATAACCTCGCTAAATACATGTCTAATAAAATAATCCGGCGGCACACGGGTTAACGATTGTCGTCGACCAATCACGTTGAAGGGATGTAACCGATACTCCTCATCGAAGTGTGAATATAGTTCATACAAGTCGAGACGCAAGCCCGAATGAGGATAACGAAAAATCGCAAAACGCAAACCGAAACTCGCGCCTGTACGTGCTGGCAGACGATGAGGTGATTAAAGCTACAATTTCTCGTTATCACCAATTATTATTAATATTATAATATTATATTATTATCAACAAACGGCGACCACTGTGGATTCGACGTAACTGTGACCCACAGCGAGAGGCTTAGGGAGGCAAAATTAGGGATAAAACAGTCGTCTCTTAGAATACATAACAGATTTAAACATATTAACTTGTTCTATATATATATATATATATATGAATAATATATATACGCATATATGTATATATATATCTGTGATACATATATATACACATGGATGTATAACCTTTGGATAGTGTGCAATCACGTAGAAATATATAACTTCGCAAAAAGTGTAAAAACTTTGTAGCTCACGAGATGTAACAAGGGATAACAGCTCAAATAGGCGAACTAGTTTATTATACATGACCCCTAGATTTACAGACGCCAAACTTTATCGCTGGGGACAGGAGACTTCCTCGCCCTGTTAATGCGATATCGTTTAATGAAGACATTGGGTTATTGCGGCGACGATTTCGATTGGCCGATCCTTCGCGGATGACGCTTGGACGTAATTGTAATAAAATCTCGTAAAATGGATTTAGGATTGGTTACTGAGGCAAATGCCGCAAAACCCGGGGGTTGGGGGGGCCTTATTATTAGCTTAACTGTAAATCCCGCTTTATATAATCAAAGAAACTCTCGGAATAGCCTCGTTCTGATGCGCCGTGGTTTTGCGGGTGCGGGAACCGGGGTGAGGCATCAGCTTGAGGCCTGCGGCTGGCCGGTGTGGGATGGGGGCGAATGCGTGGGTGATGTAGGAGGGGAGGGGGCGCGGGGCAGACTCGAGCAGCGTTCATCGTACCTAAAGAGACACCATTACGGTTATTTGAATCATTACACAAAATAATGTCTTGTCTCTAGTTTTGTATTTGAATAATCCATTTTGTGCTTCTACACCATTCATTATGTCTGTTTGGACCTTTACATCATTCTTTTTGTCTAGTTGGACCTTTAGATCAGTCATTCTGTCTAGTTGGACCATTACATCCTCCACTCTGCCTAATTCGGTCTTTACATCATTCATTCTGCCTAGTTCGACCTTTACATCATTCATTCTGCCTAGTTCGACCTTTACATCATTCATTCTGCCTAGTTCGACCTTCACATCATTCATTCTGTTTAGTTCGACCTTTACATCATTCTTTTTGTCTAGTAGGGCCTTTAGATTCTTTCTGTCTGGTTTGGCCCTTAGATCATCCATTCTATCTAGTGAGGTCTCTAAATTTTCCAGCATGGTTGTTGAGAACAAAAGACTCGTAGCTTGATTACATAATACTATTATCATTTGATTGTTTCATCTGATAGTTTGCTTCCATTGATTCGTGTCACCGTTCAGTTTTATTGCTTTAATTCATCCTTTTGTTTTGCCATTTCCTGCAAGCTAAAATGCACGCAATTCTTTTGAGGTGAAACCAAATTCGTGGGATGGCATTTCCAAGGTCACTGTGACATAAATCTCGCTTGTGATAGCGTGATCAAGTCGATGAAATGAAGCCTGATTGGCCGGTAATACTAGATATCATGTGATGCAACTCATCATTTGATTGGATAAGGTGATTATATCACGTGATGCAACTCATCATTTGATTGGATCAGGTAATATATCATGTGATGCAACTCATCATATGATTGGATCAGGGGATATATCATGTGATGCAACTCATCATTTGATTGGATCAGGTGATTATATCATGTTATACAACTCACAATTTGATTGGATCGGGTATGAAGACATTTTCCATAGGAATTAATGACTCCAAATCTGCCAAGGTCTTCACAAACTTTATCTGGGAACTGAACTTTGAGCTGAAACGTGTTTGAGTAACATTCAATTTAGGCTGAAATATCTATACATAACATAAACTATTGAGTTCAAACACCTTTAAGTTACCTAAAATAGAATAGTTGAAATTGAAATTATTGAAACTAAAATTGAAATTGAGTTGAATAACCTTAGCATAGAGTGAAATAAGTTTCCATAACATGAAATTGGATCTGATATACAGTCAAGTATAATAAATTCGATACTTAAACATGTTTAGACACATAAAATTAGGTCTGAACCACATAAGATGGCATTAGGCCAAAAATGTTGATATCGTATGTGAACATAGACTTGCCCAGTTTGTTGCAGGATTACGTTTGTCTAAGATTACGTCCAGCGAAGATGAAGTACAACATTTATACACCGCAAGTATCAGCCAAGAAAGGCAGTCAAATGCGGTTCAAAATGAACGTTTATGGCAGCTATTCAGCGCATATACAATACCTTCGACACTCATATATCACCCGCGTCGAATGATTTCGAGCGTCAGCTCGTTTCAGAAACGGGTCTGCTCCAGCGATCGGGGATAAATACCATGTTGAAGATCATCTCGGGAAAGTCGACGTATAGACAGAACCCGCGATCTTCAAGGTCACGAGTCTAGCGGTCCGACCGCCCGACCGATGATACCGGTCGTGTATTTATAGAGCACAAAAATCATACGAGAATCTCAAATGTGCTTTCAGATTTTTGCCTAAAAATTGAGAGTGAGTTCGATGCATCTACGGCTGTATGGACATTTGTTCCATAACATTGGTCCGATGCCCATGCAGTACTTCCCTGACATTCGCGTCGCACCTGATATTTCTCCATGAAATTCACGCCACTATAGAAGCTGCATAATTAAAGCTGGATATACGCGGTAAAAGATGTGGACACTTCGACCAGTGACCTGATAAAGGGACGGCTCATGAGGACCACGGTCTTGAGCCACAGGGTCGGGTGGACGAGCAACAAGCCACAGAGAGTCTTCTTTAATCTGACAGATATAATCAGCCTCATTGATACGGGAATCAAGTCGAGCAAGTGACAGGAGTGATTAAAAACCTCGTAAATAGCAAACTGAGATTCCCTCGTGAATTTTCAGTTGAATAAAATTCAGTCGAATTGATAAAAACAAAAATTTATTGTTATGATAGACATGTACGAACTTGAATGGAGTCGAGTGGAATTTTCCGTATCCAAAATGAAGACAGTGGAATAGAAGTAAGTTTATGAAGGCCATAAACTCACCATTATCATAGGCACTAGGTTTATCAGTCAATCTAGATTGGTGTAGTGGAATTGTATTAAATTGACCTTGACACTGTAGAATAAATATTTATACTTAGTGGAATTTTTGCGATATTATGGTGGCATTGAAATTCTACCAAATTGAAATTGAGACAGTGGAATTTTACCACCATGAAATTGACACAGAGGAATTTTACAAAATTGAAATTGACACAGTGGAATTTGACAAAATTGAAATTGACACAGTGGAATTTTACAAAATTGAAATTGACTTATTGGAATTTTACCAAATTGAAATTGACTCAATGGAATATTAACAAATTGAAATTGGCACAGTGGAATTTTACCAATTTAATGACGTGAGCGTGGCAGTGGAATTCTACTAACTTGACGTCGACAAGAAAAGTGTGACAAAAATTACCTGCGATCAATCATCTGATAGCACCGGCGAAGCCACGAAAAACTTGGGGTCTGGCGGCGAGGAGTGGCACCGTGGAAATACACAATCGTGTAGTCTTGTACAATAAGGCAGTCGAGGGTGTGAAGGATATATCTGCCATTCGACCGCATCGTTATAAAAACTGTCTGGCTAAAATCATCTTATGGTACTTATTAGACCATATCGTGATAACAAACTGGTGAGTTAGGACACTTTTATAGTATACAAGCATCCATGCGCGTCACTGGTGTGTCTGGGCAAACATACATGTATCAGCAAAGCAGTTCAGATGCTGCGATGAGTATAGATGAGGAGACGTGAATAAGTCATTTCATATGTATTCACGCACGAAGAAGGGATTGTTGATGATGTATAAGCAAACAAGTCACATCATTTGTACTCAGAAGAAGAGATTGTTCGCGATGTACTAGTAAACAAGTCATGTCATGTGTACTCACAAGAGGAGATTGTTCATAATGTACTGTTAAACAAGTCACATCATTTGTACTCAGAAGAAGAGATTGTTCGCGATGTACTAGTAAACAACTCACATCATGTGTACTCACAAGAAGAAATTGTTCATGATGTACTGTTAAACAAGTCATGCCATGTGTACTCACAAAAAGATTGTTCATGGTGTACTAGTAAACAAGTCACATCATGTGTACTCACAAGAAGAAACAAGTCATGCCATGTGTACTCACAAAAAGATTGTTCATGGTGTACTAGTAAACAAGTCACATCACGTGTACTCACAAGAAGAAACAAGTCATGCCATGTGTACTCACAAAAAGATTGTTCATGGTGTACTAGTAAACGAGTCACATCATGTGTACTCACAAGAAAAGATTGTTCATGATGTACTGGTACTCTTTGTGGCCTTTGTCAGGGAGAAAGCAGCCGCAGAAGAGGATGATCGCGTTCATTCCATCCATGATGTACCCTAGCATCGTGACATATATGGAACAGATGTGAATAAGTCATTGTGTACAGGGTTGACAGTGCGTGAATGAATGCGGAGGATTAGGTCTGACTGGATGGACAGATTTCAGGATAGCTTACCAGACAATAATGCAAGACAAAACGCCAAAGAGGCCTCAAGACACTCACCTGACTACTGAAAAAAAAATTAAATGCTGAAATAAAACCAGAAAAAAACAAAAGCTGTCGAATAAAAGAAGCACTTGATAATATGTGAATACTTAAAAAATAACTGTTGTAAATAAAAAAACACCAAAGAAGCTTGAAAACACTTATTCGGATATAAAAAGAGCCAAAGAGGCCTACAAGCACTCGGATAATAAAACAAGTGGCCAAACAGGCCTCTAAGTACTCACTCAGATAGTAAAACAAAAGGCCATAGAGGCCTAAAACACTCTTCTGGAACATTAAAAACATTCAGAAAATTAAAGTTTGTTGAGAAAATCTTTTAAGTAAAATAACAAACATCGAAAGTTTTGAAGAAAATGTTAACATCCGACGGATGGATAGATAGACGGAAGATGGATGAAGCCCAATCAGAAAAGTTGAACTTTGAAAAACAGTATTTCATTATAGGAAAGTTGCAAAAGTTCCTTATTAATCGGTAATTATTTTATGGCGGTATATAATGCTAACAATAATCATCAACAACTAGCATCAGCTCTAAATGACTAAGTGGTTGAAGAATATGGGAAGATTTGGGTGGAAGTGAGTTATTGCAACGTTTCATCAAGTAAATGAAATGCTGAGCGTTGCCAAATAATTAGTATTCATTAGCAAGCCGCATTAGTCTATACGAAGAGATAAAAGAACGAATAGCAGCACCTTTTAAGACTAATGCAAATTTATTGAAACACAAGCCCGCATAGACTCATGGAATGGTTCATCTGGCAAAGGTATGAGATAATATAAAACACACGTGTATACGAGGATGTTCTTGTATTCGAGGAGGTCCCTGTATACGAGGAAGTCCCTGTATACGAGGATGTCCCTGTATACGAGGAGGTCCCTGTATACGAGCAGGTCCCTGTATACGAGGAGGTCCCTGTATACGAGGAGGTCCCTGTATACGAGGAGGTCCCTGTATACGAGGAGGTCCCTGTATACGAGGATGTTCTTGTATACGAGGAGGTCCCTGTATACAAGGAAGTCCCTGTATACGAGGAGGTTCCTTGCAGAATGTGCCAAGTGTAAATTCTTGAAATGTTATAAAGTTGCAAAAATGTATTTTTAACCAACTGCCATGGATATTATCTATTTTTAACATGCAATTTTCCAAATTTCTCAAGTACAGTGTGGTAAGGGCAGGTAATAATGTCGTTTGGGTTGGAATTATGATTAGGACACGGTGGGTAAAACTGTAAGTGGATAAATAACATCAACCAAGTAGCACGAAAACCTGTTAATACAGTATATTTATTATTTGTTTAGGGCCAAGGTATTATGGTTGTCGTATTGAACGTAATCCCTGTACCAAATAGGCACACGCAACGTCATCAATTTGCCAATGGTCACTTTTTACAGAAACGGATTGCATTTGGTTCAATGGCGTCTCCTTGACTTACGCCCTTGATAACTGACAATACTGATGATAAGGTGGGCCTGTTTTATCAAGTAGCACGTACCTCCATGAAGGAGGACTTTTTTGTATGGATAAATCGCCTGCATGTCAATAGTGTGCGGTTCGTCCCCGATCGTCACGGAGCGCCAGTGCTTTGTATCACTACGCTCTTCGGATGCACTATATTCTGGTATAGTTCGTCGATCGGGATCTGACAAGACTAATACGCGAAATAAGAGAATGAATTCATCTTGAATGGAAATATATCCAGCACGAATAAAATTGCATGCATCACGAATGTAAATAAATACATCATGAATTGAGATAAATACATCATGAATTAAGATAAATACATCAATCATGAATAAAGATAAATACACCATGAATAAAAATAAATACATCATGAATAAAGATAAATACCTCATGAATAAAGATAATTACATCATGAATAAAGATAAATACCTGATGAATAAAGATAAATACATCATGAATAAAGATGAATACCTGATGAATAAAGATAAATACATCATGAATAAAGATGAATGTTCATCATGAATGAACATAAATATATAATGAATGATGATAAACGCATCAAGAATGAAAATAATTCTATCATAACTATTTCAAAAAACCTGAAATTGCTACGTATACACCAAAATTTCAACATCAAAATTTATTTTAAAAATTCACAAAAATGAAGTATTTCTTCGTAATAGTACAATCTTAAAAGAATTTTGGCATAAAGACATAATTTTATGATGAGCATGAAATCATTTTAACGGAGCAAATTCGCATGTGGGAACATGTAGTGTGGGTGAGAAGAACATGCATCGCCAAACTACACGGGTTAAAGAACGACAACTCTAAGTACACGCGATAAATTCACAGATAGAGAGGATGAAGGATGGAAGTATTACAGTCTGTACGAATACTCTAGTGTGTGATTCCTCGATTGTCTGGGCCACAACTGGCTCTATAGGAATCTCGGCTGGATTGAATGCAGGATGTTTTGGTGACGGAATCGGCAGGGGCTGTGTATTGGTTGTAGCGTTTGGATCATTTAACAGTTTGACTGACGAAATCGTCGGATATTCGTAGGGAAAAAATTTTGTCGCCAATTTCGTCAACGTAGTGGTTAGATCATTGGATTTTAATCAAGAAGATGCTGCATCGATTACAGCTCTGGCCAGAATACTACCCGTTATGTAGGCATTATGTAGGCTGTCCATGGGCGTTATGTAGGCATTATGTAGCATCTAGAACCGGTGGCGTGAATGGACGATGGGCAACTATCTGCCCAGACTCGGCGAGTTTTTCACCACAATGTTCTTCCCCACCCCTTCGAACATAGGCCAATCCGTTTGTGGCGTTAACCAGGCAGGCTAGCATTGTAAAGTATGACCTACATAACGATTACCTCGGTCACCAGCCTATTTCCAACCAGCGAACTAACTAGTCTCATTTATCGCGGTGGGGAACCACCGAGTCTGCGAAGAAAGTTGGCGTTGGTCTGGACACAGCCACATTCCTAATGCCAAGAAACCGCCTACCCAATGTCGCAAACACTCAGCTAAGTACGTGAGTAGATACGTGAACAGATATGTGAGCAGACTGGGAGCATATACGTGAGCAGCGATGATTATAGAGTAACGTGATGAGATGACGAAAAGGTCAGCTCCAGGTAAGAGACAGCGGCCATCTAAGATCCGAAACAGTGAGGGAGGGATAGGGATGAAGTGCTTACATAACCACACTGAATGGCTTACCCCCTCTCCCCAAGGGCCTATGGCGGTAACTGGCCAGAGAAGCATCTTCCGACCATTTATCCACTAGACTAACCATCCCGTAAATCATACTAACATGCTAAACGCTAACATATTATGGATTTAAGTTAGTTTTGTAAAGAGCCATCATTCATCCTGTTAACACGCATCTGTATGCACACACATGCATATACAGATTGGTACGCAGCAGGCAGCTTAAATACGATTTAGCAACAAATAAGAAAACGAATGATAAATCAGGGATATGACAAATTCTACAAATGAATCATACGCTACAAACGGAATGCCCGAAGAATGCCTGAAATATGCCCGAAATGCTCAATACATAGATAGCATGATGAAGTGAAAGAGCAAAGAACAACACAACATCAAGACATGGATTATCCGATAAAAAAGCTGGTAGAAGCATTATTTAATCCGCAGATGTTTATGGCAGCCGCATCTTCGATATATGCGACACTTAACCCTTGCCACCCTGACATCAGTACATTACGTTACAATAGCGACGAAATTCTGTCGCCACAGAGTGCTGAGGGTTAACTACCACGTATGAACGATGATATCGAGCGTCTAAAGTAAAGGAAACCGTGGCATTTGCCGTAAATACTGCACGTAGAAACCGCTCGTGGAACTTGCTAAATGACGGTCTAAGATGCTTTACAACAAGTCGATGGAGGAGGACAGCTCTATGAATGGTGCCGGGAAACCCTCACAAATACCCTCCCCCAGTTCATATACATTCATCCTGCCACAAACAAATTTCAATGGTACATATTTATGGCTAAGTCAACTAAAGGGACTGGAGTTAAGTAGCATGCCTCAAGATACAAGGGAAAATCAAACAAATGGTATCGCCGGGGATGCGAATCTCCACCTTCTGGTTTTTAGGCTGGTCACATGCCGCTCCCAAAGTCCACCACCGCTTTTAGAGATAGCTGTAGTAGGATCAGGATGAATTACTTAACGCTTAGCACTCTGTTGTCACAGGATTGTATTGCTATAGTATAGTGTTATATAGCTGTCAGTGTGGTAAGGGTTAATGCTTTAATTACTCGGCTACTTCCAGGAGGACGATTTATTAACTTAAGATCTAGCGTGTATCGCCAATGAGAACACGGTGTTTCGGAAAGTGTTTCGCGCAGTATGGAACAACATGCATGAAACATGGAACAAACAGTAAACAACGTGCATGAAACGCGGAACAAACAGTAAACAACATGCATGAAATACGGAACAAACAGTAAACAACAGCTGATGATACCTTCAGCGGCAGCCTGCAGCTTGCTCCCTAAGAGAGCCATGGCTACACGGAAAACAAAACAAAGATGTTCAGCATACCCTGTGGCTGATATAAAACAAAGATTTACAGCTTGATCTGTGTCTAGTCAAAAACAAAGATGTCCAGCATAATCCGTGGATAATACAAAAACAAGATTTTGAGCGTAATTAGTCATTCAAATAAACTTTGCAGTTGACAATTTAGGTCAAATAGGTCAAAGACGGTAGGACATTCACCCCTCAAGCACTAACCAAACAAAGTTTTTCGATGTGTTACAAGTTAAAAAAATTCAGGTAAATAATTAATAGTAATAATTTTGATGATACAGTTCTGCATTCTGTGTTATGCATTCGGTAGCTGCACCGTGAACTCATCTTTAACACGGTGTATGTATGCAGAATGTTGTGTATTTATTTCCTGTGCATTGTACTCAGTTACGGCATCCTGATCCCATCTACCATAGCTGGTAGCGATGAACACAATGTGCTAATGGGTACCGAAATGTCTAATCACATACCGCAATGTAGACTCGTGAAACCCATCTACTTTGTTGTGTACCCATGTACCATGCTGTGCATCCGGGTAGTTTGCTGTGTACACATGTACTATGTTGTGTATTCACATACCATGTTGCGTACGACTGCACTATGTGTACCATTGTGCGATGTTTTGCACCAACGTACCTTCCTAGGCACTGATGTACTATGTTCTGTACATATGTACTCCATTCTGTAATCATTTACTATGTTGTGTACTCAAATTGTGTTTTCATGCACCCTGTTCTGCACCTATGTGCCATGTTGTGTACTCATGCAATCTGTTCCATACCCATGTACCACACTACGTACTCCTGTACCACATTGTGTGCTCATGTACCATATTGTGTACTCATGTACCACATTGTGTACTCATGTACTACATTTTCTAATTATGTACCACATCGCGTACTCATGTACCAGATCGCGTACTCATGTACCATATCGTCTACTCATGTACCATATCGTCTACTCATGTACCATATCGTGTACTCATGTACCACATCGCATACTCTGTCTACTCATGTACCATATCGTGTACTCATGTACCACATCGCATACTCTGTCTACTCATGTACCATATCGCGTACTCATGTACTACATCGCGTACTCACGTACTACATCATCTACTCATGTACCACATCGCATACTCTGTCTACTCATGTACCATATCGTGTACTCATGTACCACATCGTGTACTGACGTACCACATCGTGTACTCATGTACCACATCGCGTACTCATGTACCACATCGTGTACTCATGTACCACATCGTGTACCGATGTACTTACTTTCCCACTCAGCATCATCCACCACGTGGCCGTCTTCCGGCGTCTCAACACCGTCGGGCGTGAGGATATCATCGGGCGTCTGCAGCATGTCAGCGAGGTCGAGGTCGCTCGGTGTGCTCGGGGTCACGCCATTGAGGTCATCGTCGACGGTGACGCTGATCATCGGGATGAGTTTGTGCTTCTGTCTCATTGTGGATACGGGGAACGCTTGCGGCCTCACGGCTTCCGCTGTACAGACGGGTGAAATACAGACGTAGTTCATCTTAATAACGATCCCATAGTGGACTAACCAAATACGAAAATGTTCTAAATCAAGAAATAACATTTAAGCGCGACTTTATCGATATAGTTCGTATTAGTCGCATCTGTTTTACGTGTTTGTATGAATCGTGGTGGTATGTTAGAATTCAAAACTGGCGGTATGTTAGAATTCAGAACTGGCGGTATGTTAGATATCAGAACTGGCGGTATGTTAGAATTCAGAACTGGCGGTATGTTAGATATCAGAACTGGCGGTATGTTAGATATCAGAACTGGCGGTATGTTAGATATCAGA
>WURV02074781.1:0-20994 GCA_011762755.2 Epimenia babai | reverse complement strand
ATTTCGTAGGCCGTAAGGTGCGAGCTATGATCGAAGACCGATGACGCGTTATATTATTTAGGTTCTAGACCCTAGACGTATGGATTGTTGACGTTACGAGGATCGAGGTAATTAACAGGTAAAAACTGATATGGGCGATTAAACGTGATGCATGTTATACTACAGAAATCCACACTAGATGTGACGACTTCTCGTCGTATGACGAACTGGTCCATCGCTCGCTTAAGGTTTTCTCTGAACTGTTGTTGGCCAGAGGCACTTTCCGCGTTTTCGTCTAGCAAAACGACTCGTTTAAACGCATGCGTCGTCGGTTTACTCGACAGGTCGAACTTCGATCTGTGTTTACGTATGCTTGTAAACGCCTTGACACACGAGTAGAGCTCTGCGATTTTCTGCACCGTTCGCGGGCCGCTCGTCTTACGGAAAAAGTCGTCGCTATCGGCTTTGTATAATTGAAAGCCGTCACCATCAGACCAGTCTGCCCTGTAATCGCGGTGATGTGGTTTTGTATCTCGTTTTCCGATGAGACTTAACTGTTTTTCTTCCCGTTCTAGCTTTTTGTGATAAGTTTGCATGCTTTTATGGGCGGCTTCACTGAATCGTCGGTTGATGCGTGCGAAGCGCTGTGGTGTTTTAGTAGGCATGTCATCGGCGTAATCCTTAACGTCGAAGTGTAAAGACGGCTTTTTCCCGTATTTGCTACATTTATGCTTTTTGTACATGCCTTTTCCATCTTGTCGATTCGAATCCTTTATAGGCGAATGTAATTTCTGGAGATTTCCTTGCCAACGGTCTTTTGGTGGAAAAAGTATATCGTAGGGTGGATTCTCGTACTTGAAGGCCGATTTGATGTAATCAGATGTTGGTCCAAGGATCATTTCCCCAGGCGTCCCACTGCAAGTGTAACTGAGTAGCGGATAATGCAATTTTTTCATATATAGCTGTTTCGCTCGAAAGCTGGCCCTGGGCACCCCCACCACCCAATATTTATATCCTACAACGCTACCGCCACTTTCATCGTCTGAATATTTAGAGGTCTCGGGGATCGATTCTCCCCATTCCGATTTTAGCTCCACTGAACTAATTTGGCTTCCTGCACTCCATACGCGATCATCGCTCTCATCACTGTTGACATCGACTCTGCTCTCCGTTAGGAATATTGATTCAGGCACTGTATCCGTTAAAACATCGAGTAGTTCCGCGATAGGCACTCTAAATGCATTACCCATTGTGATACAAACAATACAATCGATGAAATGGGCGCGGTCACTTTTCAGTAAAAACTTAAGAGTCTTTCGGTCTTCATCTGACAATTCATCAAGTTTAAAACTTCGGTTAATCCTTTCACCAAATTCAGAAATCGTTTCTGCTACTTTAGATTTGAAGTCCTTTTTCAATTTCGGCGTGTGTTCCATAACCTGCTTATTACGGTTTGATTCCATATTTTCTACTGTCTTTGATATATCATCTTTCTTAGCGCTTCTTTTCCGCTCTGAACTTTGTTTCTTGCTCATTGCTCCTTGATCATTTATGTAATTTTTGGCGTCTGATCTTGCCGTCTCACTCAGTTTTGATTCGGGGATGTTCATGCCGATCTTTTTCTTGCGTTTTCTTGGGTCTTGAAGCGGACTTGTCGTACTTTGCGATAAAATTTCCTCGGGTTCGAGCTGTTTTTTACCAGTCAAAAAGTTTCGACCGAGGAAAGTGTCGCACAAATTCACAAGTATTTTTCTATTCTTCGTTTTTTTCGTTTGTGTCGAAGACTCGTTATTGTTGCCAACATTGTAGACTTTAATTAGTTCTTCTATCAACTCCTTTGGCAATAGATCATGGCAATTTTCATTGTTGGTAACAAAATAACCTGCACTAAAACGCTCATATAACATATCAGCCGTCCGTTTTACCGCGGAACTAAATTTGACCTCGTCAAATAGCAATCTCAATAGGTACCACTCAAACGGTAGCGTCGTCATCGCAGTATTAGAAGGAATATGCATTTCTTCATCCAACGCATTTTGTAAAATTTTCCCAACATTTTGTAACTGTTTATACCGTTTTTCTGAACTGATTGCTTTTTCCCATAACTTAATTTTGCGTTTTTCTTCGAGTGTCGCTTTCCTGTTAGTAATCCGTTCCAGTTTGCGCCGTGCCAGTTTTTCTTCCATGCTTTCAACTCTGCCAGCGTGCGTTGTATCACTAAGATACATGTTATCGTAATGGTACAACGTGGGTCGCTGAAACGAACTCACTTTGCCGATGGCGCTGTTCTGTCGAGTCGACGATCGTCCAGACCTCTGGCTATATTGTTCTGGCGTGTGATCCCTCGAAATGTCGGCGAATTGCTCGTCGGTTTTGTTACTAATATCGCGCGGGATTTCTGACAATTGTCGACCGGTAATGTTGCTGAGATCCATGACGTTTTCTGTCTCGGCTTGCGCGTCCGTCACGGCCCCACTTACGTCCGAGATGATGGTGGGATCCAGCGGGATTTCACAGGTAAGACCGTTCATAGAGCTAAGTTGGTCGCGGTGTCCGCCTGGTGCTAAACCTAAATTAATACAAAACTCAATTATGCATGATCCGGTGACACTGGTGGTAATCGGTAACGTGATTGTTATCGTTTTTGTTCAGTGTGTATTATAAATTACAGTCGTTCGAGATGCCATAAAATAGATAACAAGACAGACAATCCAGTTGTTGCACCTCGATATCCAATAAATGTCTGTTGGATATGAATAGTTAATAATGCGGTTTACTTATGTTTTATAATGTATCCCTTTTATTGAAATACATCTAACATGTTGGTGACAAATTTTTTTGGAACTAGGGTGGCGATATCAACAGCCCTCTTGATTTCATCTTAAAGTGCTTATTGTTAAATTTTTCCGGAAAAATCTATGAGTGATGAGGAATCATTGTATTATATACAATATATCGCACCTTTATTACGAGAACTACCTTCAACTGTTGGTGTGTCCGTAGCGAGCGCCCGCGAGGTACTGGCCGAGATTAACTGGATGTCGATTCCGGGTGGCCTTTCTTCGGTCCCGTCGACTATTGTTGCGTTTTCCACCACCAATTCGTCGTCGACCACAATAACAGCACGAGCGTTAATATCTTCCGTGATCTCTGTTCGGGCGATAACAGACTCCATGGACTCGCTCGCTCCGTTAGTCGGTCCACACAGGCGAAAGTATGTGTAACTGATGCGCACGGTATCTTCCGACTCGGATTTCTGAAGTTCCAACAACGAATGCTAAAAGTGTGTCTCGGTGAAAAAATAACGAATGCAAGATAACTCTTGATTGAGCGCCAGCAGGCGAATTAGAAGGTGGAAGGTTTAAAATGTCGCGTTATTCTTGGAGAAGACACTTTATTACAATTGCCTCGTTCAACTTAGACATATAATTATTAGTGAAATATCATGATGGCAGTGTAGGTAATTATATAGTTGGGAGATAGGCGAGAAGCATGATAACGTGGTATAGGCCTACTACTCGGGTAGTTTTGTCGTTTCATACGTCATGGTCTACCATTCTCACCTTGCCCATTTTGAGCGTCGGCTTCTTAATCGAAACAGTCTTCCCGTAGACATATCGTTCGCTCATCTCGACAACCTTCTCCTCGACCATATACCGTAAAGCACAGTTGATCGATGTGAACAGTTGGCCGTCGAACACCCGAACGGCGCTCCCAGCATCCCACGACTCGTCATAAATCATCTTCCAGAAGTCAACTGTTTCCGAACACCAATATTTAATTTCAGTTGGATTCTTTATTGCTCATATCCGTATATCAGAAAATGACTACGCCTATTACAACACTGTATCTACGTAAAACAAAAGTTAACAATACATGGCATCACACACATTTCGCTGGCATTGTTAACACCAGAGAACGCCAGAGCGCATTAGTGGACCTTACCCTTTATTTCCAGCCA
Organism: Epimenia babai; assembly: GCA_011762755.2. NCBI lineage: Eukaryota > Metazoa > Mollusca > Solenogastres > Cavibelonia > Epimeniidae > Epimenia > Epimenia babai. The sequence continues at coordinate 17,054 of WURV02074781.1, read as the reverse complement.
GACATGGAATCAGTATTATTTCACGGTTTTGTCGACGGAATGATGGCCCAATCGGTTGTGAGTGTAAAAAATGATTATGACTTAGACATTAGATATGTTTAAACCATATGAAAAATAAAGCACAGCATCTATGAGCCTCGCGTATCGGTCAATAGAGGCTCTCATATGCGGAATACAAGCAATGTTTGTGGCAGCTATTCAGTGTGGATACAGTACCTTCGACACTCGTCTATCACCCATAAAAGATATTAAGCGTCCACCAATTTTTGAGGCGGGTCTGCTCCAGTAATCGGAGACATATTTGCCGAGGATTATTACAGATCAGCTTCTAACTAGTGAGCGACCGTTTAGTTACGAATCTGGCGCGCTGAACACTAGGCTATGATCCACTTTCAAATCAATTTCTGATACAATAAACATTCAATTTATCGAGAACTGAGAGGCTGACCGTCTGTGGTTTCCTTCTTGTGGACGCTGTCATCACTGAGTATTTTCTCGCATACGACGATCGATTGCAGGGGTTGGGTATACCGGCTATCTTTCTGCGCGTAGTTGACTGTATCACGCCCTTCTTTCTCGAGATGATGGTGCGTGTTGAACCACACCCGCTTCATCTTGTTATTCGCCAAGTTCAGGGATTTCTCGTAAAGCGCTCCTTGTTTCGATTTCATCGTCGGCGCTGCGATCGTCTCGCCCTGCATGACTTTTAGTTTTAGAGGCTTATTCATTGTACGTCACATGTATATGTCGACTGTCTCGGATACTAAAGTAATTATGTTAATTGATATAGAAACGGTTAATTTCAGTGGCCACTGAACGCGTCCACACCACGTGTATGCGATAAATGTTTAATAGCAATAATCGTTAGATAAAATATGCATAATTACGTATTCTTAATTATAAACTATAAACTGTATGACTGTGTAACTGCGCGTTAGTCGAAAATCCAAATACAGATTATATCAATGACGTCGTGGTGGCCTAGGAAATGTAATGCACGATACAAAAGTAATGACGTAAGGGATTTTTTAGGAAACGTACATGATGCGAAACTGTTAACATTTTTAATAGTAGCATAAGATTGAATCCGCCTTGATATGCATTCGAAAAACGATTATTGTCACTCGCCAAATAATGATCGGCGCTAAAAGTAATTACAACACGAACGTGGCTGTGGCAGTTGTTGCTGTGGTCGCTCTTTTTCTCGTTGGGATTGCTGTCTACTTCAGCGCGTTGGGTGTCTTCTACGCCAAACGGGTCGCACGTGGTAATCGTAAGTGAAAACATATAGCTATAGCTGCAATTACGGCATAATTTTCAGGAATAAATCACCGAGGTCTTTTGTTACCTTTCTGCCAATTTCTGACAATTAGTTAAACAAGGGTGACTTACTAAGTTACTGTATTTGCATTTGGGGTATTTAGTTTGTGTGCGCTGTATGGACGGATTTAATTGCCCTAGAAGCTAAATTTTTGTGCACTGTGGACAGTTAGCAAAGAAAGGGTTGCAGTTTTCCCATAGCTGTCTATAGTGCCTTTATATATGAAATATTGATCGTCCATTGTAATAGACGCATTTTTTACAGGTACAGGCGCACTATCGGCTATTAATAGCACGTCAGAAGGGCTGGGTTTACGTAAAGACATTGCGCGATTTCCAAGTGCTTCGTATAACGCTGTCAAACTGGCAAATAATAGTCAGAAATCAGATTCATCTATAAACTCCAACGATACAATGAAATCCACATATTTAGCTGATTGCATTCGACAACACATTATAGTCATGTCAATCGTTAGTTGCGCCCTAACCACATTACTCGTTTGTTGCCTCGTTGCTCTCGTCTGTATGGCTTCCTGTATACGTTTTCGCGCCAAAAAACTGACTATTGGCACCAAACGTGATTTCGCCCCACACTCGTGGTGGCAGTCGGACGAGGGGACACCACGAATCGGCTATACACTGTTGACACCAGGGAATCCTGACATGAGACGACAGAATGTTCGACTATATAATGTCTCCCAAAATTACCGCTCAGGGCGTGATTCGGAAGATATTAAGGGATTATACGCCAATTTTTATGGATCCGGTCTGTCAGATGAAGATATCGATACCTCGTCGGAATCATCGGAGTTGAGCCCCCTGACAGTTCCTCCTAATTCGTCACGTTTATAATTTATTTTAAAATATCACATTTTCCTAATGTAAAGGGATTCACATTTCATCATTTCCCCCCACATAATTTCTCCGATAAAGCAACTGTGATTGATCAAGTGTAAATTTTATTTTTTTTTGTTATCAGAAGTGCAGTATGATCTGAACATCTTGCTAGCGGCTACATTGGAGTCCTACGGTTCTCGTACAAGCTGAAATACTAACATTTTTTCGGCAAAAAGGGCATTATACCTCTGTGTGTCCGTATGGTCGGGGTAGTACATGGAGCAAGTTTCTTGTAGAGACTCTTCCATGTGATGTGGTTGTTTTTTGGATACTGATCATGGTCCTTGTATCTGTTTATACCAACCTATCCGCTAACTCACTCCACGTAATTATAGTCTATCAGATATGTGGCAGTATGCAACATGTTTACTACCATTCAGAACAAATAGCGTGAATAGACGAACGTTATCTGTCTGCCCAGACTTTATGGTTTATACTAGAATGACGCAAATGCCACCATGGAAACGAGGCTAACCATAGCCAGTGAAATCGTGTAAATCACAGTGGACTAGCGTTTTAAAGCGTAATGATTTCCCAAATGAACTACTCAATTTTCACAGTGGTCATTTGTTCATTATTATAATAATTTCATATTTTAATGATTGGGCACGGTGTTTTTCATTGTATTCTCGACTTCTCATCTCTCTTTTTCGCTAGTTCTGGATTCTGTGTAGTTATAGAAAAACGCATGAATATTTGTGCTCTTCATTTTTGAGTTCGTTCATCTGTTCCTTCAACTCTTAGTACAAGAAAAATTCTTACAAATTACACTCGAGTGTCTCGTGGGATTAGCATCGGCGTGCTCTAAGGTTTTTTGGACGGATTGCCTTTTTAAAAATGAACGACGATTATTATGAATGATAGATAACTTATGTTGAAAGGTGGAGTACCGTATGACTGCATCAATTCAAGTGCGTGCTCATTTTTCAGGTGGAAATATGAACAACAATGGATGATCATTATGAAGCCTGGTACCACGACTGTAACAATGTCTCTCCTTCATGCCATTCAACTAGGGGCGCAAATATAAAATACCTCGCCCCTCACTGCAACAAAAACGTATATAGCAATTCATTCTTTCCTGTAGTCGTTTCAAATTGGAATGCACTACCAATATCTATCACGAACGCAGCTACTGTTGCAACATTCCAGCATGGGCTCATGAGCCTAAGGCTCACATCATGAGACTGGACCCCTGTATGTTTTATTGCCCTAACACTCATCTGATATTAAAATTTCTCTTTTTTTCTCCCTCTTTCCTTTACTGATGTACAACGTAGTTTTTATGACACCCCTTCTGTTTCTCTCTCTTGTAAAGTGCGATAATACTCGCAACGTGAGGTATTCACTGTACAGATCAGAATCATAATCAGTAACGCGCAGTTCTCGCTCTCTGAGAAGCCACGTGATCACAGCTCATGTGACTAATAAAATCGGCGTTCAAAATGGAAGCCTGCGTAATTTTGGGAAAAACAACTGCCAGATTTTTAATTTTTTCTGTATAAAGAAAGTATTTGCAACCATGGAGAATTACGAAACGCCACAGTGTGTTAACACTTCATTTGTAAATGGGCGTGTAAGTATGTAATTTTTAGCAGCATGAGTGCTTCAGAAAACAAATTTACCACAGCTACAGCTAAATTTACGGCACAATGAACTAGTGTGCTCCGGGTTAATATTCGAGTTAGAGTTAGGGTTGGTGTTATGGCGGGGAGGTGTCGCGCTAGTTCATTGCACCGCGCCTTAATTACCTGAACTACACTCCACATACCAAATGTTGGCGTAGGAATTTGTATCTTATTTTTTTCAGCTGTCCTATACTGGATCTGATGCTACACGCATTCCATCTGGTTTGGTTCAAGATTTTGCTAATGATGCAAAATGCCTTGACCTCAGTTACAACAAGATAAGGTAAATGATTGCTTATAAATGATATTTATAATAATTTATAATAAATGGATTTATGACAACTAGGGGCTGAGTGGCTAGATCATTAGACCTGAATTACATAAGACTATAGTAAAATTGGCTAACCTCCAAGTAGATTTCTGCAGATTACGCAACTATTTATAGAAAAAAAATATTGCCTACCTTAAAAATAATTTTTAGCATAATAATCAATGATAGCTATTTAATGAAGTGATAAGATTGACAGTTTTTGAACTTTAGAGACGATTTCGTTCAATACTTTGCACGCCATTCCCTATCAAAATGACCGAGTGATCGAAAGTCTTGCCGAAACCGGACACGCTAAACAGACGCAAATTTAGTTTTTTGATAACTTTTAAATGCCTTACCTCTTTCTTAGCGTGGTTTTCAAGTGTAAAAATGGAAAAAGTTGACAACAGACAATTTATTTATTTATTTGTATTGACAAATGCGGCTACCACACCTCGCACCATCAATACTGAACATATCTGAGTGCACTATTTACACTATTTAGCATTATGCGAGCGATGAATTACACGGGTGTATTGCATTGAATAGTTTGTCACTATTGGAAGTATATTGTGAGTAATTTTCACTGTTGCCAGACTTCTAAATTCACTATCTGAGTTAATAGATGTCTAGTTCAAAAAATCATTTTTATCCATTTTCTACTAGATTGCTTTAATTTCAACGATCACGTGACATAAGCTGTAATGTTTAAGCAGTTTCATTTTTATTCCTCTGCATCGCTTCGCCATAATAGGTACAAAGTTAGCTAGTAACATATTGGATTTTCCCAGTATGCTATCTGTAATTTTTCGGGCAACTGCATCGTCTGAGTACTGAGTAGCCCTGACAGAGTTATTTTGTAAGGGCATCTGATATGGATGCCTTTACGTGTGAAGTGTGGATATGGTCTCTTGGCATTCAGAAATGGTGGTATGGATGGATGAATATTAACTCCCTGTCCACAACTTGCACCAGACTGTACTTAAAATAGCTGATCACCAAGTTTACATTAATTTAGACAATTCCACCATATGGCGCTTTACATTACACAAAATGTAGTTTACTTGTATAGGAAGGCTACTGGAATGATTAGATGGTTATTGCCCTTGCCGTTTAATAGTCAGTGTCCATGAGCTGTGAGTAGAAATGATAGATCAAGTTTGATCATCTGGTCAGAGTATCCGGTACTTGGCAACACTTTTGAATACTTGGTACTCACTTCGATAGAAAATGGCGTGCAAAATATCCTACTAAATTGTCTAAAGCATTCAAAACTGTTTATGTTATCCTTTCAACCAATATCAAGGATCAAATGTCCAAAATACGAGACAGGTTAGCAATATTGATTTTTGTATACAATCAATTACATAACTGGCTATTTTATAGCAAAAACCATCAACAGAAATCGACGCGGAAGTTAGCTACTATTAGTGCTACTACATATAGAAATTTTCAAACAGTATGAACCTAATCGAGTGTGAAACTGCGAAGGTTAAAAGGTTAAATAGTTTCACTGAGTACTCTAGTGTAAAAATACAGCTGATTTGGCTACACATAAATACTCAGTGGTTGTCTCAGTGTGACAAGGGAAGTGATTGTCCTGGGGTGACAAGTGATAGACACAATCATCTTATATCTCACCATGTTGTGGTGCAATTGGCTACCAGTCCATGGTATAAAATTAGAACAGCTGTGCTTGCTTAAGGTGCAGTATGACTGACAATAAATTCAGGCAATAAATTGCCTTTCTGATGAAGGCATTTCTTATTTATGCCAACAGTTTATAGGTGGTGTTAAACTTTTATTGTATATATGACAATAAACCTTATGCTGGTACTCGACACTTTTGTACTCATATATAACACATTTCATTTTTAGTAAAAAGGAAAAGTATTTTACTGTTAACCACGAACGACGAGCTAATAATAAATGGATCAAATTTATTATATTAAATAAAGGGAAGCAACAGTATATGATATGACAGAAAAAATAATTCCAAAATTTCATTCTTAGTCCTCACTTTCAAATTTAACTTTAACTCCTAACTTTTGCAGTTTGTGGATCATCAATCCGATATAGTTTGAGAAAATATATAGTTGCGGAAACTGGTTAATTCAGTGGCGATTCACCATTTAATTATATAAGTTCCAGATTAATCTTCCTTTATAAGGTTATTTTAAATATATTTTTAAGGAAATTGCATATCTTGTATGCCATTTAATGTGTCATTTTAATTATCAGTCATTGAACAAAATATCCATCTAGTTTTGATGTCGCATTATATCATTCACCGTATGAAAAGCCATTTTGTTTTTTACATTCAACCCAGTCATTATAAATTCTCCATAAGTCTACTGTTCCATTATGTATTGGAACAGAACGTTGGATTTACTGGAGGCATTTATCAACCTGGAAGAGCTAATCCTTGACAACAATGCTCTTAGCGACGACCTGGTCTTCCCTCACCTCAACAACTTACATACACTTTCGCTCAATAAGAATCATGTATGGATTTATTACTGCCATTCCTGTCTTTTTATTTGTACTAACTTTTTATTACCTGTTCAGTAACGAATCTTCCCATATCTTGTCCCTGGATTTATTACTGCCATTCCTGTCTTTCTATTTGTACAAACCTTTTATTACTTGTTCAGTAATGAATCTTCTATATTATGTCCCATGATATACAATTCACATAACTGCTATCAGCCTTCATTATGCACTCGTATTTTTTTACACCAAGAATGGAGACACTCAGACCAAATGTAGTACATTTCTTCCACGACTACGGGAGGTGATTTCACTCATCCGTTATCTTGCATCTAGCCTGTGATTACTGCATTGCTCAATTATACTAATATGAAATTTTAAAATAACCCACTCTAATGGAGGTTTGTCGCACTAGTATGCGAATACCTGTCTCATTTCCTGTAGTGGAAGGTGCTGAGAAAATCCATGGATTGTGTAGATTTGAACTAACACAACCCGGCCTATGAAAATCAATACTTTTAACCCATTGCAGAACCACGTGCCTACAGGAAGTTTCCATAGCATTTCATTGGTGACTACAGAGATATAGGCTATATAGAACAATTCTTTGCTTTCCTTCTGACGCAAACCTAAGATCTCAAAATTACAGAATTATTTCTAAAACGCACGCTACTCTAACCCTAACTCTTCCGTTGCTCTAAAACTGTATTCATTTGTTATATCGTTCTAGTTTACTTTGAACGTAATGTAAATTCTTTAACTGCACTTGGTAACCCTCCAAAACTAAATTTTGGCTATGCTTTCACTAACACCAAAACTGTAATCGTGGCACAAAGATATTTCTCCTATTTACCAATACGAGGGTAGGCAGAAAAGCTCATAGGCTCATCAAAAACGATCCAACCTAGACAGATGAAACTTTTCAAATAGCAAGGTGAGTCATTGTGGTGACTAAGTGCACAGGTGTTTCCAGTGTACTCGCATTTATTAACCATTTGTGCAGTCTTATATCGTACGTACTGTAGCTTCAGACCAAAAATGGGCAGAATTTGGCACCGTGGTGTTATCAGTATCTGGCTATGAAAGACTTAGCCCCAATGGTGGACATCTCTGCTGATATGATGGATACATTAGACTGTTGCTACTGTCTATCCTCATATGGCTGGCAAACGATATCGAACCAATGATGACGCCATAAATGCCATCGAGCAGTTTTTCAGCGATCGAGATGTGGCCTTCTATACCACGGGTCTCCAAGAACTGCAACATCCTAGGACTGAGTGTGTAGAATGGAAGGAAGACTATGTTAGACAGTAACCACCAAATAATCTCATTCGGAACAGGCATCATGGTTGGCTTCTGAACATCTCAGCCTACCCTCGTATGCCTTCACTGATATATTACGAATTTAAATGTGACTCTTAGTTCATAAAATTTATACATATACATACAACGTATGTATCTATTTTATATATATTATTGTATGGTGTGTTTATGGATATAAAATATTGTATTTGTGTGCGTCGCTCATGTGTGGTTCGTGTCCAGATCACCCAGTTGGAGTTACTGATACAAAAGCTGAAGAATCTGCCTCGACTCAAGTTCCTTAGTCTACATGGTAATCCAGTGTGCCCAGACCAGTTATGTTCTTCCGAAAAAGATGCTGATGACTACAGACGGTACAGGTATATTGTCTTGTTTGATGACTTTGTACTTCACTCTTTAATGGGATAGCTTAACATTAGCAACAGTCTCCAGTCTTCACTAGCTTCTGCATCACAATTGGCCTCATCCTTCAGATTTACATGTTATATCAGTTGTGTCCATTGATGTATCAGTTCACGGTTGCATGTGATGCCATTCATCGCTATGAAATTCTGACAACCCATTGCAACTACTGCAGTTTGTTGCTATAGCACATTCATTGCTGTAGCCTGTATGTCAGATACAGTCCAATGCTTCCGCAATTTATAGCAACATAACGCAGTCCCACTTATTACAACTACTACAATTTATTGCTATTGGACAGGCAATCACTGTAAGTCTGCAATTTATTGCGATACGACATAGTCCATTGCAACTACTGAGATTTATTGCTGTATTCCATTTATTGCCATGTAACAGATACAGTCCATTTTAAATACAGCCATTTAATGCTATATGACACACAGTCCATCGCTACTATTGACATTTTTATATGACAATTCATTGTAATAACTGCCCTTGATCATTATAAAAATTGTGACAGTCCATCGCCACGAACTCCATCCATTGGGATAAAATTGTGACAGTCCATCGCCACTAACTCCATCCATTGTGATAAAATTGTGACAGTACATCGCCACTAACTCCATCCATTGTGATAAAATTGTGACAGTCCATCGCCACTAACTCCATCCATCCATTGTGATAAAATTGTGACAGTTCATCGCCACTAACTCCATCCATTGTGATAAAATAGTGACAGTCCATCGCCACTAACTCCATTCATTGTGATAAAATTGTGACAGTCCATCGCCACTAACTCCATCCATTGTGATAAAATTGTGACAGTCCATCACTAGTAATGCCATTCATCCTTCGGGATCATTAGTGTAACACTTGAATTTGTTTAATATCTATATATACTAATTACAATAGTAAAATGTAACAAGAAACGTACTAGAAAATCCCTAATACAGTGACATACTGACATTATCTGCACCAGTTTAATTAGTGTGCAAGAATTATGATGATAAATAATGTACACTATACGGCACCATCTCTGTCTTAGCAGTAGTCATTCTAAGTGAGCTACAGTAGCAACTTTCATGGATATTACAGATACTGCCTTCTATACAATGTTCCAAATTTGAAATTCCTTGATTCGACCCCTGTGAGGGTCACAGAGCTGGAGGAGTCCAAGAGGGTCGGTCCTTATTTGCAGTCAGTGATACACATGCGAGACACAGTGGTGAGTTCTGTTGGAGACGCCGTCTACAAATGTTAACCTATATAAAAGGCACTATTATTATGGTACTATCAGCGCCGGTGGGGCAGTGATGAGATGCGTCGCTTTTCCTCTCAGAGGTCGCAAGTTCAAATCTGTGAAAACCTGGGATCTTTAGCCACGCCTTCCATTACAGGAAACGAGCAAAATTTCCATGCTTGAATATTGATAAAACATGTGTATTGCAGTGAGTTACTGTATATATATATTTATCAGGGTATAGTGAAACAATATCATGAATTTGATGGACATTCACAACCCTGCATGAAGTATCCTAAAACCTTACCTTTTCCCTATATATGTCAATTACAAAAAGGTAATATGTAGACATATCAATGCTTCAAGCATTTACATGATGAAACTATCATTATCTGGGTAGATTTGTAATGAATGTAATAATTTATTTTATATGACCTTTTTAAAGTTAAATATTTTTAACATGCAAGTAACAATTATTATTCAAAGGTTACGCCTTATAAATTTAACAATCCATATAATTAAAACCATATATAACTAAAACAATAATATAATTATTATCGTAGCCAGATATTGGGGAGATAATACATGGAAAGATTGGAGAAATACAGATAGTTTGTGAGGTTTTAGGTCAGTATGTGTGTATAATAAGTGTTTTATAACATGTATTTGCTGAACAAGTCAGTTTCGATCTGGCAATTTGGAGAAATTTGTGGAGAATCTGGAGGTTTGTTAGTTGAGATAGGGTTATTGTGTGATTTAGGAGTGAGTTTTAGAGTTTATTTACTAGATGATGGGAAACATGGTTTCGGTAGTGACATTTTGGTAGTTGGGGAGTGATGGCATCCATATTGGTGGTGTGTGTGATTGATGACCTCTGTAGCTACCAATGTTTACAATTAAGAACCTCGTGTAATTGAATATTGATTATATAGAAACCTTTCTAGAATCTTCATGGACTTTTGTTATTATGACAGCGCCAGACATGGGTCTGTCTAACATATTTTTGTTATGTTTTGCAACATGCTGTAGAATATTTTAGAGTCATATTTGAATATCTGCTAATTGACATTAACATCTTTAGATATTTAAAGCTTTGACATTTCGTGGAGTACATTTTGTCATTTATTGCTGTTGTTCATGTATCAACAAGATAGAGATTACGATCTTAAATATATAAAGCTCTAATTTGGTAGTCCATTAATCATCAGTGTTTCCACATCGTGTGAGTTTAGTTGTTATCTTAATTCATTTCCTTCATAAACTACTGCTGACCAACTCGACATTGATGTCTAGACTTTTAATATTAACATGTCAATGGAGATCCTTCGTATAGCTGGAGAGGAATGCACAGAAAAACCTATTCCTCTGATGGGACCTATCAGACCGCCACCTATATAGATATAGGTTTTTTCTGTGTATTCTTGTCTAGTCTTCCAATAGAAGTGTCTTATTTAGTCTGTGGCAATAGCTAACGTAATTCATGAAACGACGTGATGTTTAATATCACAACTTTTATCACATCTATTGTCAGTCCACCGATGTTTATTACCCTGTTAAATATTCTTATCTGATAGTGTAGCTTCGTGAACCTTTGAACAGTGGATATGATTAAATTTGCTAACGATCAGACACAGAATTATTAGATTCATTATTTTTGCAGGTATGATAAGCTCATCAGTATTATGGGGTTATCGTGGTATAGTTTTGGAGATGAACTTGAGACCCCTATGTTTTTTGCAGCTAAATAGAACATCGTAATAAACTGTTTACTTTTCTACTCACTATATCTAAGTGTTTACCTCACTGAGTGGTGGTCCTACAGAGTACCTCTTTACGAATAAATCTTTTCTATCCAGATTGAACAACCCACTGATTCCTATTCGCCTCTACCTGAATTTAAACAGAATGGGAAAAACCAGGGTATGTCAGTAAGCACTAGGTCGACTTCCATTTTCAAGGACATGTCAAGTACAACAAAAATGTCATTGAGAAATTTATTTATCGTCATATAGTTTTCACCATTATTTCATAGAACACTAAAAAGTAAAATCAAACTATATTTGCAGAGAAATTGTAAATGGAATTTTTCACAAATTATGGCACGGAAAGCAAATTTCCATTTTTTCATCTGAGATGGATTTTGAATATTTTAAAATTAAAAGATAATGTCAGTTAGCGTTAAAATATCTATTATTTTTATTACCTTCTTCAAAAACTGATTCAATTCTCATAACAGAAAATAATTTACCACTGCCATTAAAGGGGACGTAACTCAGTTGATCATATGCGCATAAAGTTCATCAATTTTTCCTATAAGTATCTTCATCTGTGCTGTAGTAGACTGACATTATTGATGTTATGAGTTTTTTTATTGGATAATGTAATGTGCTTATTTATTGGATGATGTTATTAGCTCATTGGTTTGTGTTGTAGGAACGTACGGCACCTGCAAATACATCTACTACGGGCGGCACTCTGAGGGTAACAGATTCATTCGCAACAAAGACTTATAAATGGGCTCGATAAGTTTTTATCCACCCAGAGTCCGGGTAAAAGAGCGACGTTACGTTTGAATACAAAAGGAATGAGATTCTATATATTGCTAAAAGGGAATATGACCTATTGTCAGTTTATCGATACACTTCCACTGATACATGTATGTTCATGCGTTGCCTAGTTGCTGGCCTGTCATGTTTTGCCTCTGATCACAGAGCAGTACGTGACCAGTAATTAGGTTCAGTCATAACACCAAGTAAATATTTAAACAGCTTTGTGCCTTCTCAGTTCAATATAATGTGTAATATTTTTTGTGACTAGGCCGTAAGAGCATCAATGTAGGCCTATGGGCTGTGCGTTTACTCAGTACGACATGGAGTATGGGGTAGTTATATAATTTTCTTGTCAATCATGTGATTGCTGTTGCGCTATTGTGCACACAATATATGAACTACCGGCTATCATGTGTTCATGTTACGCTTATACCGTGGTGGGGGCGATTAAACCTATTGTCTCGGCTACTATGTGTTCATGTTACGCTCATACCGTGGTGGGGGCGATTAAACCTATTGTCTCGTGTCTCTGAACATGCGAGATCATATTTACTATCTGCTTTCCATAATTAATCTAAACATTGCCTCACGGAAACAATGGATTCACCTAATATTTTCACTCATTCCTAGCATTTCATCAAGATTCATTAAATTAAATTTTGTGCGGGATTCAGAATTGTTTAACACATTGTAAGTTTGTTCCGGAAAATCTAGATTCACACTTCGTGATACGAGAGTGAAAACACTTGTGTTAATTGGCAGACATGGGAGAACATGATATAACAACTCTCGCTCTCAGCAATATAAGTCTTCTAACCAAATGGCTTCAATTAACCGACAAATTAATTCAACACTTATTATAAGTCCTTGCTGTTGATATTTTTTCTTATTTTTATTCTCTGGCCCTCACAGTTAATGGTGGGTTAATACGGGTATATTTTATTCCGATGATATCCGCTGTCTTGAATACATATCTGAATATAAGTATTTATATGAGTATAAAAATCACAATCTTCAAAATATGACGGTTACATTAGAGATTGGTATAATTGACAGTAAATGTATCAGATACGTGTTTACAGGCCAGCTTAGTGAAATGCCAGATTTGGCCCACACAAGGATTCTTTGTCGATTGGCCTGTGTAATATTTACGTAAAAATTTTCTGAAGATAATACTTTATGAATTGACGGATATGCCAGTTGTTTGCTTGTGTATCGTACTTCTCCTGTCCTATATATTTATACAGGTTAACATGTTTTAATAAGATTGGATTCATTCAGAATCATGTAAATCTTCATCTATTAAAAAATACAGTAACAACAACGAAGAGGTTTGGTGAAGTTTGTCTGGCGATTTTTCTAACGTTTCAAAATGTGTACGGTGTATACCGATAGACATGTCCAATACACCAAGAATACCCCCACAACCAATATTTCCAGTATTATAATATAATATTTATTCTATAAATCCTTACAAGCTGGAGCCAACTGTGATTGCTACCTCAAAAGGGGTCTGTTGTAGTGTGTATTATAATTCTTAGGGCGTCACCCTTTAGGGTGTGGTAGATATATTGAATTTATAATAATTATGTAAATGGACAAATGGACGTCGTTATCAGTAAAAATCTTAAGATTGACTCATTGACTATGTATGTGTCTGCTTATAAAATTAGTATTTAAGTATTTATCTTCAATACCAACTTTTCATTATTGAAATACATCTTACACAGCTTATTGTTGTATTTGCAAATTAAGATTCCGCCGTGTTTTCCCCGCCACTCGTCTATTGGGTTCGTCATTTCCCTTAATCGCATCTGATGGGATCGGAGCTGTATCAATAGAACTGCAGATGCTAGCGCGTTGTTGGCGCAAACCGTTTGTCCTCGGCAGTGGCGTCGGCCTCGTTTAGAATTCTAGTGCACATTCTGTGTAGACCAATACTAGTCAATGACGTAACGGTCTATGCATTCTGTGCGCTAAAATCCCAAAACGAAGCTGTGTTATTGCCGAGGACAAAACGTTAAGGACTCCGATACACAGACTCAGCGATGATACAAAACGTATAACAACCACCGCGAACGGTCTTGCGACCGCACTACGACAGTTAATACAGAAATGGCCTAAAGTGCTGCTGTTGACATACCATAAACAAAGCTCATCTTGTGGTAATGGCTTCGCGTATTGTACATCACGCAGCAGCACAGGCGCACTACTGTACTACCTCCCGTTTTCGGCAGGTGCATGGCACTGCATGACGCGTATGCATCTCAGTGACATGCATCGAGAACTAGGTCCATCTTCTCTAACCCACGCCGTCATGTCATCCGACATTTCGACGGCTGTGGGCTAGCCTGAAGGAGCCTGTGCATAACCACAACAGCACAGGCAACCTATGTACCCGATCAGGCAGTGGGGATTAAGTGAAAAAAGCCTGGAAAAACACCCAGGTGACAATAGTCTCACGCCGGAATTCGAACCCAGAACCTTTGGATTCAAAAGCCGGCGATCTAACCACAACGCCACCTGCCCCCGCTGTATTTCGTCGTTTCAGTTCCTTTATACTTTGGCAGAAACTATCATCCTTAGTAATGTAGGTCATCCAATTAAATCGCAAGTTGCAATGAACCGAGTGGTTTGTCGTTCTTCCGATGAAAGGCAAATGCGGAGCGAGCCATTTCCGTCGAAAACATTCGTTTTGCCCACAAGTTTTGTAGCGTTGGGCCTTACTCTTGACATTTTTGACTTGACAGTTTTTCTATTTCAGCTAGATTTGGGACAGTATTTTTTCTAATATTGTCTACGATAAAACTGGGGACAGTTTGCGTAATGCTTAGATCGTATGACATACATCCTGAAGACACTGAATGGATTTCTGATCTAGTCGGTATACAGTCCCCCAAATGGGTAATCACTCTTCAGTGACTGCTCTTCGCGAGGGGAGAGAATTGAGCGCATCCATTTTATTTTTTTCATTTCTAAACAACAGAAATCAAGTCCAACTTTAAAGCAGTCATTGATGCCGTTCTCAATAATTTAGGATTATAGCATATAGTATTATTATTTTATGCATGTCTAAACTTACACATGAAAATGTAATTGATATGGTTCAATGTAAATGATTGTTAAGTGATTTTATAATGCATTCATTATTTTAATTATCAGCAGGCAGGTGATGCTAAAATCTTTTCATCTTAATTTATAGTTTTGTAAGCAAGACGATTATCTGTAAAGACTGTAATCCATTAAGCAGCCAATGCTACAACCTTTTTTTCATGATTATGTGTAGTCTATGAAGCAGGTAATGCTACATTTTATTATGAATATCTGTAGACCAGAATTCAGGCACTGCTACAACCTTTTAATCATAACTATCTGTAATCCATTAAGCAGGTAATGCTACAATCTTTTTATCCCTATTATCTGTACTCATTAAGCAGGAAATACCAAAATGTTTTTATCGTAATTATTTGTAATCCATTGTGCAGGTACTGCTACAACCTTTTTATCATAATTATCCGCAACCCATTAAACAGGTAATGCTAAAATGTTTTTATCATAATTATTAGTAATCCATTATGCAGGTTTTTATCAACCTTTTTATCATAATTATCTGTAATCCATTAAGCAGGACAGGTGATACTAAAATGTTTTCATCACAATTATCTGTAATCCATTAAACAGGGCAGGTAATACTAAAATGTTTTCATCATAAATATCTGTAATCCATTAAGCAGGGCAGGTGATACTAAAATGTTTTCATCACAATTATCTGTAATCCATTAAGCAGGGCAGGTAATACTAAAATGTTTTTATCATAATTATCTGTAATCCATTACGCAGGGCAGGTAATACTAAAATGTTTTTATCATTATTAGTAATCGATTATGCGGGTTTTTATCAACCTTTTTATCGTAATTATCTCTAATTTATTAAGCAGGTAATGCTGCAATCTCTTTATGATTATCTGTATTCCATTATGCAGGTAATTCCACTATCTTTCATTAAGCAAGTAATGCCTATTCTCCCACACAAAGCGTCGGCTTTTAATATTCCTCATCTTAGTCATTTTATGTAAAGACAATGGTGAATATATTCATATATCTTGTGTGTCCTACCTGCACCTTTGTTATGGCATTGGCATGATGATGATACAGAACTCTACCCGTTATAGCTATATCTCTGTTATAATGTTGGTAGAAAGAAACCATCTCTTAACCATCACCCCTAAAGCAGCTAGAAATGTAATTTCCAACAGAGGATTTTGAGTATATTGGTACTGCGTGCAAGTGAATATATTTATATATACGTATTGTAGAAAACTAACTGCAACCATAATTGTATATCTGTGGATTTGACATATATATTTAAAATTGCATTATATGGTACTCATATTTATAACTGCTTATTCACACTTCCCATACAATCACACCATGCAAATAGCAATTTTTATTTGAAATAAATTAGTATGCATTTTATATGGGAACGGGATAGAGTGCCGGCCTACAAACCAGAAAGTGGACGCTTCGAATCTGGGCAATGCCGTAATGTTTTTCCGTTGTATCCGTGGGCAAGGTACTTTATCTTGATTGCTCTGGTCTACTTAGCCATAAATAAGTACCGGTGAAATTTCTTTGTAGCAAGGCAAATTAATTGATGAGAAAAGAAATTTTTTTGTGAGTGGTTTACCGGCGCCTGTTATAGAACTGCCAATCCCCTTTGCTGCACAAGCGGCTTTAAAGTGTTGTTGAACATTTTCATGAGTTGGACATGCTCTATTTTGGGTGCACAACTAAATATGTTTAATTTTTGGTTGTTAAGGTGTTGTATCGTGATGGTCTATACAAAAGGAGGTAGTGATTTCAAAAAAACTAATTTCTAGATTGAAATATATA
>WURV02074670.1:0-12712 GCA_011762755.2 Epimenia babai | reverse complement strand
ACCTGCTCCTGCATCGCCTCCTGGGTCACTTCCCAGTCCGTCTCGCGTAGCTTGTCTTCCATCATTGCCTGCTCACAAACACCAATCAAGCATCAATCGAAGCAATCTACTGACTTTTGTAATATATAACATAGAGTCCAACGCTCACCTGAAAAAAGAAAAGACAAAACGAGAAGCCAAGGAGGCCATCTTGATATTAGAATGAGAAAACAACGAGGAGACTGCCTGACAAAAACAAGAGGGCAAAGAGACCTGACAATACCCATTAAGATACTGAAATGAGAAAATCCAGATTCGTGGATCAACCTTGGCTGAAATCATATCTAATTGCCAAAAATAGAGATGACCTAAACAAATCTGAATGAGACCTTATACAGATAATATCTGCAAAATGGCAGACCTTTGCACTGAGTGGACATGGAGATAAAGATTTTCAAATAAAAAAGTCGATAAAAATTACCCCCCCTTTACTTCAATGATGAGATGCTGAACTAATCTGAAAGTATAACAGTAGTAATAACAGTAGGACAATATCTGCTGAATGGTAGACCTCTGCGATAAGGATTCCTTGAGATTTTTTCAGAAAAAATACAAACATTGAGAAAAGTTACCTCCCCTAGAAGATACTATGAACAAATCTGAAAGATACTAACAGTAGGACAATATCTGCCAAATGGCAGACCTCTGCGATAAGCGGTTAATGTGATAGCGTTATTAAAGGTGATAACGTTATTAAAGGTGATGACCACTCTCAACCTAACGGCCGCACGCCCACTCACTTGTTCTATGTGGAAATCTTCTGACTGGCGCATGGCATCTTTCACTAAATTCTTGTCGGCCATCTGCGAGAAAAACAACATGGTTAAGTCGATGTCGTAGACAGACGGATGGACCTCCTGCAATGTATTGCTTAAGCAACGACGCTACAAGCCATCCTGCAGTTCCCTGCACCAAGCCGGGCTCTTTTGGCTAAGCCAACCCACCCACACCCTGTGTATTGATCAACCCGCACTCATGTTTTACTGATCTTCGGATTTCTATGTACACCAAGCACAATCCTATTTGTTCATCACCTTCTGTTTATTAACCCCATCTGTTTCCTGCCCTGTGCCCCCATCTGTTTCCTGCCCTGTGCCCCCTTCTGTTCACGACCCTTCAACCTCTTCTGTTGACCATTTAACTCCCCGTTGTCTCCCACCTACAGCCCCTTATTTAAAACACTTTACACACCCATCAATCTCCCACCCTGTGCCCCTTTCTGTTTACCGCCTCTCACCCTTCAATCACCAATGTGCACCCCTTTTTCCCACCCCAGACCTCTCCTCTCCATCTTTATCACTATGCACCCCCCTTTCTGCATCTTCCACCACCCTTCCCCCCATCTTATAACCACCGCCACCTTTCTGCTACCACCCCTCACCCTCTATTCGCCCACACTACCTATCCATTCATCGATTCACGAGCCTGCGCCCTTCGGTCACTCGTCGGTACTGGGTACTGACCCCTGGTTGGAGACCCGGTAGACCCAGGCCGACCCCGATGGTGGCTCCGTACGGGTCAACGACTGAGTTGTAGTGGACGCCGTTGTGATAGCTGACCCGGATCGGGGCGTTGTCCGTCTTGTACGCCCCGTGGAACGTGTTGATCGGTTCTGGACCAGAGGGAGGAGGGACGGTAGAGGGTACATAAAAATAACGACGGGGCCGGAGAGGCTTCAACATGCTCATCTAGATCTTTCTAATAAGAAATAATAAAAAAATATAAACTAAAAAAAAAAATAAAAAATATTGAAAAATTAAGCACAAAATTGAAAAAAATCAAATATAGGAAAAAATGTAGAATGAAAGCGCTCATGTCTAGGATGATAAGAAGCTTTGATTAAAAAAGAACATGCTATATATATCTATATATATTATTTGAAATTTAAGCATTTTCTCGCAGCAATAGTGACTTAGTCGCCTTTTCCACCAGATGACCAACCATTATGTGGTAGCACAAATAAATCAAATAAATTGAAAATATACGCTCAACAACTGCACTTGGAATGATGGGAACTTAAGAAAGATTTTATGGACATTAAATTTACATTCTCTGTACTGATACTGGATGATGCTGAACATATAGCGAGTGGTACTGATACAGTGAGAGTTGACGGTGATTCAGATGCTTCTTAAAATTCACCTAGGATTGAAACATCACCGGAGATATTCTCAAGAATGTTGTACACATGTGTATATATATGTATACATATATCCATATGTATTTTTTTCTTTCTTGGTATACTGTAAGTTTTATTACTGCCCATATTTTGACAATGAAATCGCCGTTTTTGCTACCACTTTTTGCCGTTACTTTCTTAGCTAAAGTGAGTTATAGTTCGAGCCCGATCCAAATATTTCTGATCGAAATAAAAATACGTTAAAAATAAAACTTACCGGTGCACGCAAAAACCTCATACTCACCGGGCACCAATCCGGCGCGGACCAATGCGGGAAAAAAACTAACACCAACCGGATAAAAACTAGATGACTGTACAAATGTACCCAAATGTCACAAAATGTACCTAAATGTACCCAAATGTCACAAAATGTACCTAAATGTACCCAAATGTCACAAAATGTACCCAAATGTCACAAAATGTACCCAAATGTACCCAAATGTCACAAAATGTCCCCAAATGTCACAAAATATCCCCAAATGTACCCAAATGTCACAAAATGTCCCCAAATGTCACAAAATGTACCCAAATGTACCAAATGTCCCCAAATGTCACAAAATGTCCCCAAATGTACCCAAATGTCACAAAATGTCCCCAAATGTACCCAAATGTCACAAAATGTACCTAAATGTCCCCAAACATACCCAAATGTCACAAAATGTAACTAAATGTCCCTAAATGTACCCAAATGTCACTAAATGTACAGATTGAACCAAATTTACCTCAATGTACAAATGTACCCAAATGTACCATTATACCTAAATATCACCAAATGTACATATGGACCCAAATGTACCTGAATGTACCCATGTATGCAAATGTACCCACCCATGCTGTATTGATAGACTTCCACGCCACGGTTGTACATCTCGCCAATCGCCTGCATCTCGACGTTGTTTCCATGGCAATGCTCCATGCGCTTGCGGTTCAGGTAAGTGTTGAAGTCCTCGGTGATGTAATGCTTGAAGTAGTCGGCGTTCTTGGCCTGCGCGCAAAAACATCGTAAGGTGTACAGCGAAGCTATGTCACCGAAGGGTATCTTAAAAACGGGTCTCAAAATGAGTATTTGAACCTGGTAAACTGGTATTACGCTAAATTTGTGTCACGAGGCGTGACTTAGTTTGAAATGATGTTGGGGACAGATGTCTTGATAACTTGGAGATAACTGTACCCATAGTGGCCAGAACGTTTCTGATAGGTAACACTGAGTTTATAGGTGACACTGGGCTAATAGGTAACACTGGGTTAATAGACAGACCATGTAGTCGAGACATTGCTTCCTGACGACCGCGTGCATCTCCTGATCGCCATAAATCTGGTCGGCTGGAACAGAGGTACAGTGGTACAGAGGTACAGTGGTACAGAGGTACAGTGGTACAGTGGTACAGAGGTACAGTGGTACAGAGGTACAGTGGTACAGTGGTACAGAGGTACAGTGGTACAGTGGTACAGAGGTACAGTGGTGCAGTGGCAGTGGTACAGTGGTACAGACAACACAATCAGTGATTAGTGACATCATACACTTAACTCCATATATAAATATCTTGCTGAATAGAATTTATTGAACGGAAAATAATTGAATGTAATAAATTTATTGAAGTTACAATGTTGATCTGTTCAAGACCAGATGGATGGAAGGGAAACTTTATGTGTTCAAGACCAGATGGAAGGAAGGGAAACGTTATGTGTTTAAGACCAGATGGAAGGAAGGGAAACCTTATGTGTTTAAGACCAGATGGAAGGAAGGGAAACCTTATGTGTTTAAGACCGGATGGAAGGAAGGCAAACGTTATGTGTTCAAGACCAGATGGATGGAAGGGAAACTTTATGTGTTCAAGACCAGATGGATGGAAGGGAAACTTTATGTGTTTAAGACCAGATGGAAGGCAGGGAAACTTTATGTGTTCAAGACCAGATGGAAGGAAGGGGAACTTTATGTGTTCAAGACCAGATGGGAGGATGACAAAATTTGCCAGGGCCATACATCATTGACAACCAACCCAATACGTATCCAGGGCTCGAATACCTGGCAATGCCGATTGCATTTTTTATCAAGGTACTGCTTATTTCAAATGCTTTGCTTGACTAAAGCCACATATCAGAACAATGCAAATAATTATACAGGGCTTGCTAGTGCTTGATACAGAGTTGTCTTCCTCCATGACTTGTTGTAAAATCACGTTTGGCAAACGGCTTTATCTAGCTGGACAGAACTTTCACACTCAACGTTTTTAAATACCTGATGTTACACTAAAACATTAAACTTAGAAAATCTCACCCACAGCCCGGAATAGACATGCTCCATCCTCCCCCATCTTCTTGATTACGAGTCCCTTTTTTTCGTGTAAGGTTCTTTCAAACCAGCGCTCCAACTGACCAATGTACAAATAAACAAAGACTGGCAAACTCAAAAACATTCTCTTTGCTTAATAAAATAACTCAATTTGACACACACGCACACACACACATATATATATATATCTTGAAGACCTAAGTAATTTTATTTTATTATCCATGAGGCCTATGTTTTTTTACCAAGTCACTAAGGTTTAAAGTATTTAAGAAACTATGTGTTGGTTAACTCGTTTAATTTTAAGCTAGATAAATTCAGTATTTGTATAGTTTATCGTATGAGAGGTTGAATAAGTTGTCTACCAACCAGTGTCTTGACCAGTGAGCGGTCATAAGTGGACATTATTATTCATCATTGCCTCGGTCACTTACGTTCAAGGTATTATTGTTATAGCATCGATCGCAGTACTACCATAGTGACTACAGAATCCAATACAGGGATCTCGAAAATCAATATCGACCAAGGTGGCTTTCAGCTAGCCATGAAAACCCACGGTAAAAGTTTTTACATTTTATATATAATTAATAAAGGAATGTTAATGTTTATATTAAACTGCTTATAAAACTTATTATTATAAAATATGATGGAAGACGATTTGGTTTTCGCGAGCTGTACTATGGGCATTCTTCTATAATATATATGACGTGTCTGTGAGTCAGGACTCGATGTAAATGCGATTTAATAAAAGTATCATTAAGTCATGGATCACCAACAGCATACGTAAATTTAGATTCATCATAATTGCCGTTACTATTATACAGTATACACAGAAATATATCCCTAATTATTAAATACTCCGTCGCTTAATACAAAATGTGAAGGTAACACCCTACTAACTAAGTAAGATTATGATTAGCACAAGCTTTCGTACACAAGTATACTTTATCAGGTTATGAAACGAAATGAAATTTTATTGATATATAGTGCCCTTTTAACACATGGCTATCAAAGACACTTTACAAATTTATGGTTACGGTTACTATGATTAACTAGAAATACAAGGAATACAGTTCAAAATCAAACTCGGTATATTATAAATGACTCAAAAATAAAAGAGAAATACACAGTAAGATCACAGATAAAGAAAATATAACTAAAAATATAACGGCACAGATTGGATAGTGTCACAGTGTCAGACATAAAATCACGCTGTAAACCATGTTAAATAACACACGAAAAATACAACATATCTCATCTTGTATTTCTCAATGACCTGCAATATTTTTGGTCTGGATTCATCATTTTATGACTGAAATTTAGTTCCTTTGGAATACAGACGTGACAAACGTCAATGTCTCGCGAGACCTCAATATCGTCAAAATATTGATCATGAAATCTCATGATTGAAAAATCTACTAGATTCGTTTACCCTAATAGTGACAAAAAGATGAGCTACTGTGCGTAGTACTGTGAGTGACCTTGTACACAAATTTATGCATACTTATAAAACTGCGTACCTCGGCCATGTCAGTCGCTGAATTGATGTTCGGCATTTCATGCTCATCGCCACTGTTATATCCGGACACACTATCACTGGGAGAGACGGGTGCGGCTCCAACCGACTGTATTGATGACCCACACGTTCTGTGTTTGCGGACAGTACGGTGTGGAGATGTACGATGTCTACGTTTGTTATGAGCAGGGTTTTTCATGTCGTGACTCGTGGTCCCTCCTGGATCGTGGGGTGGGATGACATCACCATCTCTCGAGGTTGATGGCATCCACTGAGGAGAGTTTCTATTTCGATTATGCGTTTGCCTAACTTCGTTTTGGTTTTGATGATGACCATGGCTCTTGTGTTCGGTCGAGTCAGAGTCGGTATTTTTATCTTTCGACGGTTTTTTCTTCGGTAAGATCGTCATTATGATGTACCTAGATTATTTTTGTAGAATTATAATGGTATATGCGGCGAAATTTTTTTTTATTAGCGACGTATTAAATGAAATAAGTCGCTAGAAAACTTCGAATCCTTTCAAAATATGGCGACTGTGTAGATCTGAGAGTTGTGACGTCAGATGTCAAATGACAGCTCAGGGGAGACAAGCCAATAGATGAAGAGAAGACAAATGGGTAGACGGAGGGAAGACAAGCCATTAAACAATGGGGAGATAAACCAATGGATAAATCGTACCTACGTAAATCCGAACAGGGAGTCCACACTGTCTTGATCATAGCGTTCGAACACGCACTTCCGTTTGTCATAAGGTGTAGGATTCACCTATTGTATTATGCGATGTAGCTAGCACGGCTACGCACACCTTAGTTAGCACCAGAAGAAACACCCGAAACCTTATTAAATTGGCCTCCGCATCTGAAGGGGGGCCCGCTAACTAAGGAAAGTACTGAAGACGTGAAATGAAGAATGAGATGTTCATATCATAATCTTTTTGGATGTTATACCAACAGAACATTGTCGTCGTGTCATTTCTATCAATAACCATAAGGGTTATGTCCCCCTTGGGTATGTCTTTCAACTCCAACGGTAGCAAAAGTGTCTGTTCGTCTGTGTTTAGTTTACCATTGGAACACATTTACTCTCATTTTTCTAAGTACACTTTCAGTTGCTTGAATACTGTGTAAATACTGTTTTTTACACGATCATGAGTATCATTGCTTGTTTGATATATTGTGTTTCCTTACGTATTCAAGGGTATATTGTACTGTAACAGCATAATTTTACAAAACATCAATTAGTATATAGAAAAATAACGCAACAGAGAGAATGGGCTAATTAGCGATATAAATGGCAAATGACAGTATGGATATCGTGCCGCGCGTCTCCGAAAGACAAAATATTGGTTGGCGAGCAATTGCTTTACTTTGTTTAAAGGAAAAAATGTTCATATTGTCGTTCTAAATTTGAGTATATTAGGCGTTTGATGGTTTTTTCGAATCATATACGCCTCCTTCGTTCGCACGTCAATATTCCCTACCACCATCGATAATTGAATCGTTACCTCATACCCTGGTGTACGCCTGATTTACATACTGCCGGTAAATATATCTTTATCTGTACACCGGTGTGCGGTGGGTGAATGACTAATAGGGATATCATACCAGACATCTGTGTTGGCCTATATCGCTGGCATGACATACATATTTTGAATATCAAGTGGTTGTCAAAAACGGTGTTAAATACCTAAATACACCGAGGAAGCTTGCCCTACACCTCAGTTGGTAGAGCATCAGACCGGTTATCTAGACGTCGTGGGTTCGATTCCCAGCAGAGGTATGGTTTTTACTGCGCATTTCTCTCCAGCTATTCAAAGAACCACATTGGCTACCCCCATTAAAAGCAGCGTGTGCTGAGCGACTTACTGAGGTCAGATATTTCCCTACCAGTACACCGGTGTACGGTGGAACGAAACAGGCGGAATAGTAATGTGCCTTTTCACGGAGAATATATAAATGAAACGCGTTGTTTCTAATCATACAACAAAAATGTTGGCAAGAGGATGACGACGACAAGTATTTAGAGCCAGGTATCATTATACAGGTATAATTCGTTCAGTGTCACATTCTTGAATGGTGAATGTGCTTGCGTTAGAGTAGATTTTGTCGTTTATTGAAACATTAATAACTACGTGCACTTATGATTGCAAATTCTGCCGGCTTTAGCCTGGATATCAACTCAAATAAAATATACTTTAACAAGGTAACCAGCGTTATCTATTTAGGCCCTACTTCCTTCATAAAATCGCAGAAAACCTACCGTCCTGTGGCAATATGACATAAATACCCACATAAATAGGAAGTAATTTTCTTAGATTTATGATATATTAAAAATACACAAAATTACACGTTAAGACGATAGAAAATAATTGGCATAAATACCCCTAAAATATCCATATTTTGTGACCCACCCAAACTTTGTCAATAAAATTCGAGTGGTGTAATAAATTTGCGTAGGAATTTGTGGTCTGGTATTTTTGTTTATGAGCAGAACACAAGATAAAAAGGCTAATGGAGTGAGTGCCATTCAATCTGGCACAAGTTTATCGCGTCATGACCTCAAAATGGATAGTATCGGAAGCGAATATTGTTCACTGACCGTAATCGGTACATGTATATAATCGTGGGTAAAATGACCAAAACCTACGTTTAAAGTACAGTCAAACCTGCCCGAACGGCCACCTGTATTAAGCGGGCACCTGTCGTAACGGTCACCCCTCCAAATTCCTCCCGGCATGTACACTAGTTAAAATGTCAAACCTGGATTAAACGGCCACCTGTCTTAACGGCCACTTTTTCGTTATTCCCGCGAGTGGCCGCTTAATAGAGGTTTGTACTTGCCCACCCGACCGGATCAATGGGGATCATCATCATGAGCAAGTGGCAGTTTCCTATCGACTGCCCCAACCAGGTAGAGCTGCCAACAGCAGCATATACTATGCTGCGCGCACTTTTATAACAAAGAGTATGCCAACGGTATTTTTCTTAATTTTCATTCGAGCATGGGCATCGGCGGATGATGTATCCCGATCATCAAACGGGATGTCGAAAGCCACGAGCGATTATTCATCTAGTTAAACCAACTACAGATTCTCCCAAAAAGTAATAGAGTACCACGTTAGAGACTAAGGTATGCATTATCACAAGGTTCGGTATACCTCGTCGTGTTTATTCGTGCATTTTCATGTCCAGCTTGACATGGACACGGGTGGTCAAGAAGCTACATTCGGTTGCGAGCGACGAGGGCGATTATACGGGGGGGGGGGGTAGCAACGCGTTCACAAGGAGCAACCAACACAATGTACAAATCACGACGTGAAGACACGACGCCAACAGACTGTTCGAGTCGTCACGGATAGTGTTAGGTCTGGTTTCGGTACCTTCCGGTAGGCGAGATCTTCATCTCGCGCCAACATCGTATCGAGCTTCCCCTCAATTCGAATAAATTGGAAATCGCGCCTACCCACACCCAGTATCTATAATACACGCCCACTTGTGAAACAACGGTGTTGGTGATAAAGTAGTTGAGAGTCCAATATCAAACAGGAGACGACACGTGCTGTTTTATTTATATTATCATTTAATGAATATTTCTGTACATCTATCAAGGCATATGAACAATGTCTCCATTAACCATAGTACAGTTCGTTCGTGAGCATTTTGATAAAAGCAAAATCACGGACGATTATCACACGACCAAGTCGGTGCGTTCTTTCAGAGAAAATCATTAAAATTTGGCGATTGTTTTCTATATAAATTTTACGAATTACGTAACTTCGTGATGGATTTAATCGGTACTAATTGGTACAATTTCATCGAAAAGTGAGTAAACGGATCGTTCTTGTAAGCTAGACCTCAATGCATGTCGTGAAATGTATGTCAATAATGTAATACGAGAATAGATGTACCGGTCGCTGTTTGTATAGACAAGGAGTGTCAGTCAGTCATTCATACAGAAAATCTTATAAAATAAATTTATTTAATGCCGGGAATGGGGAGAGTGAGGCTGGCGGGCCAAAGTTTGTTCGTTGCTTCAATTTCTTTTGAAGTGTCACGTGCTGCCCCACGCCCGGGTGATTACTTATACTACATTATATATCCGATGTCAGTAGACCTATAATTGCGCAAAACTCGCGTAAAATAACTTACATTTTTGACGACACGCATTGGCATAAGCGAGATGCCATGCACTGCTTATCGTTGTATAATGCAGTACAGAATGTCTAACACAAATTATTCGCCAATATACACGAGAATAATTCAGGAGAAAATGGCTCAATGAAATGTAATAAAATAATCGATGGTAAATAATATCTTCTTCAGTCAGTTGTCAAGTCTTCAAGAGGATTCGCCCCTGATGTCCTTCTCCACTGGAGAATTTCAAGTCTTCAAGAGGATTCGCCACTGATGCCATTCTGTACTTGAGAGTTTCAAGTCTTCAAGAGGATTCGCCACTGATGCCATTCTGTACTTGAGAGTTTCAAGTCCTCAAGAGGATTCGCCCCTGATGTCCTCCACTGGAGAATTTCAAGTCTTCAAGAGGATTCGCCACTGATGTCCTTCTCCACTTGAGAGTTTCGGTCCGTCTTGAGTTCATTAGCAGGATCCACCACTGACGTTTCCCTCGATTAAGGAGTGTCACTTCACGGCATGTGTCGATTCAAAATGCGGTCACTCTTTGAACGACCATGTTGATATGCGAGATGGTAGGCTGACTGCTAGCTGAACAACCTTCCTCTATGACTTGTCAACGAAATATGGAGGTGATGGTTGCCACATTAGGCTTATGGAAAAACGACCGAAAAAAGGCATTACCTTCCTATTTCGCGTTAACCATCATTTAACAGCAGTACAGTTCGGTATATGAACGCGTCAAATGTCACATTCTTCGCAACTCACAAAACCAAAAGTTCCGTTTTCTCATCCAACTGCATGTTTTAACCACCCAAATCTAGCTACAAATTTGTGCCATCCTCTTATCTTGATAATTTCTTCGTATGTCGGAGTAATATCGAAAAATAACTAGGAATCACAAAGAAAAATCCATTGCACAAACTGATCATATTAAAATTAATTTAACTATGATTCTGAGAATAAACAGACAAACCATGACTGATGGACCAGAATTGACCGATAGCTGTTCAATATTGAGAACATGCTTTTTGATATCATCGCTGCGACATACGATATTGTTGGCCGTTTGATATCACCCATGGGCTGTATGATTTCATCGGCAAACAATTTGACATCAATGTAAAATATTGCAGCCCAGATGTTCGATATAGCTAGCTTTTTAATATCATTAGCCGGGTGTTAAATGAAACATATCATTTTCCATCTGCTTGATATCGTCAGCGATCTGGTTGATACGGTTGAACAGCTGTTTGATATCATCCATGGGCAATTTGATATCATCTGCTGACTGTATGGTATCGAGAGGCAACAATACAATGTACGTTCACAATAAATACGTAATCGTTCTGATCGCACAGAAATCACATGGGAGAAAGTACGTGTACGTCGTTCGGCGTAAAGTATCGATAAATTCTTGTTGCTTTATTATTATAAAATGCGGTAAACTAACAATATACACCAGAATATAAACAAGTATTAAGTCACAGAGGGAGACCCAATCTCCAGTACCCACATATACATTATCCAGCTTTGATCGTAATCATTGATTAGAGAATAAAAACGATTAATGAGTTAGTTACATGCAGCCCGCTTCCCCCGGCACCGACCAACCCTCCCATTCAGGAGCCGGCCCGTTCAGGAGCCGCCCCATTCAGGCCCCGCCCCATTCAGGACCCACCCATCACACCCGTATGCAGTACATATGCTACCGCGGTGCGCGATACAATCAAACCCTTGGCGGTCGCCCGCTCCGTCATCCGCTCTGCCGCGCGAGTCGAGTCTATCAGGTAGGCAGGATCTCTGGATAATGTCATTAGCTACACGAAGGCCACACCCCACCCACCCGGGTCCTAACAGCCGCACCCCTCTTTCTGTTGCGAATCCTGATTTGTGAGTTTGATCTCGCCCGGGAATTCATTGTACATGTCGACTTCGGTCTCTTGGGCGATGGCGTTCTGGGCGACGGTCTGGAACGCCTGCTCAACGTTGATCGCTTCTTTCGCGCTCGTCTCGAAATACGGTATACTGCCCTTGGACTGGCACCAGCTCTGGGCGCGTTTAGCCGTGACCTGCGGCACATACGAGATGAACCATCACATATCTTAACGACCTGACCTACGAAAGTGGAACATTGCGCAACTTTTGGTTTTAGCAGTCGTAGGGGTCAGATGTGTTTGGCTGTTAGGTCCAGTTTCTTGTTATTTTACCTGTGTTATAGTCCTTTTAGATTGATAATTTTTATACCATTATTTAGAGCTAGATTTCCTGCTTATGGTATTGTAAATTTTTTATTTGTAAATTGAATACTTTGTAAGTTGTAGGTGCTTAAAGTTAGAAATTTTAGTGATTTACTGATATTTTGTAGACTAAATTTCTCTCTGTAATTAAGTACTATTGTGTGAAATGCCGGTGAGTGTTTGTTTAGCTATAACGTACGTCTGTAGTCGCTTAACCACTGTATCAACAATCCTTTGTTATCCCGAGTGTAAAGTTCCAAACACGTCTGACCCCGGTCTTTGATCACCTGAGTTTGAGTACGCAGACAGCTCGCACCA
>WURV02074559.1:0-21001 GCA_011762755.2 Epimenia babai | reverse complement strand
TTTAACACATGGCTATCAAAGACACTTTACAAATTTATGGTTGCTATGATTAACTAGAAACACAAGGAATACGGTTCGAAAGCGAACTAGGTATTCCATATTATTGTATGTTAGTACATACGTATTTCTAAAATTCTTCAGTGTTCTTCAACATTGCTCATTCAGAGATTGGTTTACTGCGGTCTTTGAAGATAAACGACGTACTCAAGATTATTGCAGAAAAGCTCACTGGCAGGTGGTTTAAATCCACGACCTTTCAAATACAAGTCTGGCACTCTTGCCATTCGACCGTCTGCTTCCCTTCACTAAGTGACAATCAAACCGAGTCACTGCATAAGTGGAGTATCGTGGCTACCCACGCAGGAAGTACATCCTCTGTGTATATACAATTTATCATGTCTGATTACAGAACACATTCCGTACGCCGGTGTACGTCACCTCCGAACGACGCAACGCCATGGGGGTCGGTCTGGTGTTCGAAGCAGACCTCGCCACGAAGGAACATCTCAGTCACTGGGTGCTGCAGGGTGTCTGCCTCACCCTCAACACTAACTAAATCAGTCCTACCCCGCTCACCGAATCCCGCAGATCTGCCACCGATAACATCGTTACATTTATCGCGATAAATATAGTCGTGATAGGCCTCTTGAGAAGTCGCTAGAGAGTTCATTCCTTTCACTGTCGCCTTCATATGATCATCATTTCATAACACATGTCCCCTTATCAACCATTAACCAATTATTTCGCAATTTAACTTTATCACACGTCGCTTTTCTATGTTATACTATAAAAAATCGAATATATCTCATATAAGTATATATATATATATATATATTTATAATCATTTGTTTTCCCATCTATGTGAGTGCATTCTATCTTCACACCGGTACAAATTCTGGAATCCGTCCATATAGTCATCGTTTTGTTTTCACGTTGGTTGCCTTGCCTTATTTATTATTATTACGTTGAGCATATGTTTACGATACTCCAATTCTGACACAATAATTGTGGCACCAGTGTAGCGTTGCCAATACTTTTATTGCGACACCAATGTTATTATTAACTAACAATAACACAAGCTCCCATGATTACACAAGACAATCTGATAAAGCATACCTGTAAACAAAAGCTTATGTCAATTCTTATGTTGATCGATCAAAAAGTCGTTACCTTTAATTTTCGCGTTATACGATACGGCTAACATGCCATCCAACATCGTAATTTCGCATCATTGTTACGAAACAATGATATCAATGCAAGCCCGCTTGCAGCTATCGTAGCACTCCTCAGGCTCCTGACCACTCAAAAATGCCACACCCTTTGTGATATATTTTTATCTACTGCTTTGTGCTATTATTTGTTACAACTGTTATAATAAATTACATTCCTGTTTTACAACTGCTGTTTACCCTCCTGTTATCATCCTCGTTCATTGGTTTTGCTTTTCTGTTATACCGGGAGCTCATTTGTATGATCACTAATTGCCCTGTATTCTTTAGAAATATTCAAATATTTGAAACATTTGCCTAAATTAAAAATTCCGTTATATGCCCCTGGTAGTTCACCAGCAAGTACAAAAAATGGCATTTTATAATGTTTAAATATCAATTTACTGGCCATTTAAGATTTTGGTTTGACCTCTTGACCTCTAACATATTTGGAGAAAGTATTTAAATGGAAAAATGCCTAAAGTTACTTAGATTCGATGTCAAAATAAAAACACAACCCACCCATGAGATATTTAAAGCTTTATTAGTGTACATAGATAAAAGTTTCACCGTACTTAAAAATTCCGCTCAGTTTATCGTATATAATTTAATTTGCACTAAAGATGACATGATTGTTAGAGAGGATTGTCATGGTCCTTCATAGAATCAAAAAAAGTACATGAATTGTGCAGCTTAAACATCAACCTAAAGTCATCTTTTTATTGTGAATTTACATGTTTACGTGTTGAACATTAACATGATCCTACATTGTTCTGCCAAGTACAAGTGAAACTACTAGCGTCGTGAAACGCACTGAAGGAACGAAGGTAAAGCCTCACTGAGGCGTGTATGGGGGGGGGGGGGCTGCATTTAGGGCATGTATTGAAATGAGGGGACAAATTTAGGGCACGTATTGACGTGACGGGCCCCATCTCAGTCACATTTTGCAGCCAGGAGGCTACATCGAGGGGGCACATTTAGGGCACATTTTGCAGCCAGGAAGCAACCTTTCGATAACATGTTGCAACGAGGACCAAATTTATGAAAAAAAAAACAAATATAATGGCCAATACTGGTAGTGTTTACATAAAAGTAGATATTTTTTGTAATAGCTCACTGTTAGTAAATCTATGTAAACTATTCAGAGCTTTAAGCATAGCAGGCGTACTCACAAAATTTAATGAATCAGGCGCACACTTTGGCTTACTGACTGCAGCTTAGCTTTGCACGTCTTGCCTAGTTGTACAGTTAAAAGTAAGAGTAAGTGTAGAGTGGTGGGTCTTTGGTCCTCGTGCATGATTGTGGTATAAATAAAAGAAAACGAAAAACCGTTAGAATGCCTCAAAAACCAACCAATATACATAAACAATCTCATTTTCAACTATCACCAGAAATATACAAGTATACACAAATTACCCAAAAATATACTCGATCTATGGTAGGCATTCAATAATTTACTGTATGAGCAAATAGACGTTAATTTGTTTGGTAATAGAGTACTCATATACACTATATACTGCTGCAAAAACACGATGTAGGGCATAATTGTGATGCACTCTTATCCAAATATTCATAAAATTCCAAGGTAATTGACAGAAGTCATTCACAGAGATTGATAAAGAGGCAAAATTGTCTTTCTACTACTTTCTCTACTACTTCTACTCATGATTTCTTTAAACTAAAAACATTTTATCCTTTAGGAAAGAAGCCCAGGTATCAATCAGTATACAACAGTATTGCACGTATATTTCTCATGTCCGTATAATCGATTTATTTCTTTCACTTTGCGTCTGCTCTTTACGAATATCCCGCTATGTCTCATTATGCAGATTGTATATACGTATATTAATACACTCTCAACATAATGCTATGAACCAAATACTAGAATAAACCTCTTCTTTTGCCCGCTAAAAAATCGAATTTTTCACAAGCGATATTTCTTGCTGCAATTTCTTACGCAATTTATGCAAGAGAAAAGTTATCGATTTGACGCAATTTATTGCACACATGCAACCAACCGTGTACAACCATTCGATGTACTTACACACCATTGGTTGAATGTGCGCACGAAATTACGCTGAATACAGCATGGTTCTAATCTGATTTTTTTGGCGCCAAGAAAATTGCAATTATTTCTTGCAAATATGGACTAGAAAAAAGGAAACTTTTTTGTAGACTAACTACTTTATTGGTCACAAGCTTTCGCATGAATAGTATGCTTCATCAGCCAATGATATCCAGGTACCCTGGGGAAGCGTAGTTGTTGCCCTTTACTTTTCTAGTTACGATTATTTAGACTAATGCAACTTTTCATCTATATACTGCAAATGAGACCCACCATGTCAAAATCAGTCTAAAGTCGCAATTTGTCAATTTAGAGATTTATACATGTCTGAAGAGAGAGTGAGAGCAGCTTTCCAATGCTACTAAAACCATAATAATCCACAAAGAGGTAACAATAATATCGGCAAATATATACATCGTAGTGGAGAAACTTAATATTGAGAAAACGGCGACCAAACATTGTCACACAGTTTAAACTGGTAATAATACGACATTTTAAGCATATTTCATACAGAAAAATATATTCTTATGAATGTTTAATGACTGAAGTACCCTAAAATGGAAAAAACCAAAATTCCATATTTTTCATGTCGTAATGTATTATTGCATTTTACTGAATTGGGGATTTCCCGACTTCCGACTGATTTTGACATGGTGGGTCTCATTTTTTGGCACAAAGTTTATAGAAAATAATAATTTTATGTGGGTCGATAGTTTAGTGGTTAGCACACTGGACTCCGAATCCAGAGGTCAGGGTTCGATCCCCTGTCGACACCGCTATTCATTTGAACTCATTCCAAGAGTTTGTATGTTGTATCCTTAGGCAAGCTTCTTTACCGCACCCTCCTCGGTCTACCTAGCGTAGAATAGGTACTCCTATTGCTCCTTCCTACCTTTCTTCAGCCATAACAAGCATTAATTCATCTGCATGCTGTACTCGATCAAACTCTTCACTTACTTGTATCACCTGAACATACATTACTTTTACTTATTACTTCTTCCTTGTACTAAATGCATAAGTTTTGGCGACCATGCTTCCTACGCTGCTGCTCCTCGCCTTTTCATTGCTCTTCCATTTAAGATACGACAATGCAAAAGTCTATTTAAAAGTCAAGTAAAAACACATTTCTTTACTAAATTTTACAACTCATAAATTATCAACAATTATTATCATCATGTTTTTACCAGTATTTTTACCCGGCGACCGTAATCTTTATTTTGTGTTCTTTAACCTACATATAAATGCTTGTGCCGATGTATGCAATAGTATTTAAGATATTACATATATGGGAAATTGCCAAAATATCGCAGAAATATGTGTTTATCCGGGTTAGTTATTAGTGCAGTCGTCTTGATTATTAATGTAGGAAGTTCATCACTATTTTTAGTGGTAATTTGAATGTGCATTATTTTCTGACGTTGCTTGGGCCATATCAGTGTTTTTAAATAATGTATTTATTGATGTAAAGTATGTAAGACAGCAATGCTATTGATGCATTTTGAAGCAAATATATTTTATTTCATTTCATTCACGATGATGCAAGAGTCCGGACATACACTTGAGCTCCGATCATTCAATCTCACTCGTTCTGAATGACAATAGACCGACCTCGTATCACAGTTCTCGCCTAATCTTTTTTGTGCAGTGACTTTGTTGTCTACCATAGCGATATATCCCCCAGCCATGTCAACAAAAATTTCTTGCCTTGAAGGGCTCTCCATACCCCGAAGATAGTAAAGGCATATATACCCAAAACCCCCATAAATTTATTGCCAGCTAGAACGAGAATTGGAAGCAGAGCATTAATGCACGTTTTACAATTTAACCACTCCTTCTTTCCACTTCCTTAACAAAGTCCCTTTAACTGTACGGAATCTAAAGTTCTTTTCAGTCACTGTAATACTTGTTTATTTGCCAGTACGAAGACAGTATCATAGCGGATATTGGATAGAGTTCACAGAGCAGCGTTATGACTTCACACGATCACCACGATGGACGTAAGTCTTCGATACAGACAACTTATCTTCCATTCACGCCACTGTTAAAAACCATCTCTCTAATCGAATTAAACGAACGGGGTAATAGGGGATGATATTTAGATGAACTTACTCAACTGGGGCATCCACAACTTACATCCTGTATAAACAAGTAACGTCTGTTGCCCTCGGCTATATTCTCTTGACCTATTTAATTGTATATAGTTAGACGTAACGAGTAGTCATGTCAACTAGACATTATCGTTCATCGCAGCTATTTTTATCAGGCCTATCACAGTAAATTTTCGTTACTGAAACACGTTATAAATATGCGATAGCACCATTTTGTATAATGATTTTAAATACCGTATATCTTTCACTCTCTAGTGATAGTCCGTTATAGATCACAGTTGCAGATAGCATAGTGGGTAGAGCGCTTGGCTTTAAATCCAGAGGTCCCTGGTTCAATTCCCACTCTAACAAGTATACTACCTTTGGCGTTTCTCCCGCTGAAAACGCCTTAAGCCCCCTTTTCCCATAGGGGTCTGGGTAGCCCTTGTGGTGTGTTTCGGTTGGGTCTTGTTTCCGCCGACGTTTGCTCCGCTTCAGATGCTCAGTATATCGTCTCTATTTCGTTTACCTCCCCATTATATCGTCATCTCATTGTAAATAACTATCAACTTTTCATAGATCTAGCGTAGTGTGTGGCATATGAGGCCCTATGTAGAGGTTCGGAAACAGTGGTATGAATGGAAAAGGCCAATTGTCTCCCCAGACTCTTAGTTTTTTCCCACCACTTATAAGTGAGACTAATCAAATTGTTGTGCTAACCACATTAATAGGCTAGCTTTGGATAGGGTCAAGGATGACCCATGTAACGATTACCTCGGTAATCAGCCTATAAATATATCACAGACAGTAGACCAGTGGATCACAGTAGAGAGCGTAGTCAATAGAGAACCAGTTAGTTCGTAAAATGGAATAACAGTATCGCAGCATATGTGTTAATTTATAGTGATTATTATTTTTATATTTTATTGTGTTTATTTACATATAATAGATCTCGATGATCCTGTCCTAAATCAAGGAGAACGGTAAATGGTTGGATAAGAGGGAAAAACAAAAGTAAATATATACAGGAATGCATGGATGAATGCATAGATGAATGAATTAAATAAATGAATTGATTAATTAACTTATTAATGATTAATTAATGATGAATAAATGGGTGATGGATGGATCACGGGTGGATTTAGGTGTCTGTCGGTCTGGCTGGAGAGAAGGAGGGTGTTACGGGCGAAAGGATAGATTGGTGAATAACTAGACTGACGAATGAATGGAGAGATGGATGAAAGAACAGACTAATGTATAGAATAATGGACAAATGAATGAATGGATTGACAGACTGACAGATGGATGGATGAACTGGCGGTCGGATGGAAGGATGGGCTGAAGGATGGATGAATGGATATACGGACTGACGCAGAAATAAATGGACAGGTGGATGCATCGATGGATGTTATGGAGGCGTAAGTGTGTGTGAGTGTTTGTGTGTGAATAATCTTGCCTTGGTATTGTGGCGTCTAACTGCGTTTTACCCTATGGTTGACCAATGCTCGTGTTCTAAATGTCGATTAAGTCCCTGCCAATGCATTTAGACCCCCTTGCGATTAACCTAATCATTTCACTAGGTATTTCTGTCGTGTACGTACGTTCACCTTGGAGTCATTGGTAGAGCTGTTGTTCTTAAATATTACTCGAACTAAGGCTGAAAGGATTAAATCTATAAAATCTTTTGATCAGAAATCATGGAATCGTCTTTTGGGGTAGCAAGAAACCTGTGTGATAATTGATTTTCAAAATGCCTCTCAAATAGGGTTTCATAAGCAGACGGACTATAGAACGTGAATGGTATGCACATTAACGAAATTGACTTTTTTATTCTTAACTTTTAACAGTGGTGGTGGTGACGGGGGCAACGGGGTATCTGGGAGCACATGTCGTGCAGCAAATGCAGCAAGCTGGATACCGAGTACGGGGTACGGTGCGGTCCTTGGACAAGGATAAAGTCGACTTCTTGTACCATCTCTGTCCAGATGCCGAACACAGTCTTGAGTTGGTGAAAGCCGATTTGTTGGATCAAGATTGTTGGAATGAGTTGGTGTCGACTATCACACTAAGAAACTCTTTTTAACTCCTCAATCACCGTTATCATGAATAATGTCTGATTGCCTAAATGCCTATTATGAGTATGTGTTATTAAATTTCAAAGCCTGTACTTCGGAATCGTGTCTGTAACTTAATTTTATTCCTCTCATTGGAAAAAATACACAGAAATAATGTAAATATTATTTTACACGGATAAAATGTTGAATGTGACACATGCAGTATATAATTCTTTCATTAGTGAACCACTACAGGGCAGCATAACAATGGCTTAACGAAGAAACAGCCTACAAGATGAGCCAACTTTGGTCAAAAGTGGACACTTGTCATGGATACCATACACGAATCCTAGTGATGTCAGACATTTGTGTGTATGACGCCACACTTTATATTTTGTCAAAATATGGAGTAATAGGTGGTTAATAAGACTGCATTTTTTTCCATTTGGTTGACCCAATCCAGAGTTATGACTAACTGTATACCTTGGATTAGTTTATTTTGGCCCACCCTGTATTAAACTACTCAAACGTGAAATTCCTTGTCCTGCATAGAGTACATGATTGCTAGTTGCAATTCGATAATCCAGTCCACAAATTACATGTCTTAACGTCATCGTGTGATTTACTCTTGACATCAGTGTGATAAAGGGGGCGACGTACGTGGTCCATGTCGCCAGTCCATTCCCGAATGTAACTAAAAAAAGCTCATTGTCGGAAGAAGATCTGGTGACAACAGCACGAGACGGTACTCTCAACGTGCTGCGGGCTTGCGTCGCGGCCAAAACAGTCAAGCGGGTCATCGTTACCAGTTCCTCCGCTACATTATGTTTGTATATAATGATGTGTTATTACTTATAATTTCAGTGCAAGCCGATTTAGCTCTAATGAAAACTGTAAAACGGACGCAATAATCTCAAAGCCGTCATACAAAAATGTCTTGGTTTATACCGAGTGATACAATGCTTAGATTTATGCCAAATGTCGGGTTCACCATGTTATTTTTTGGGAGATAGACGCATGGATAAAGCACGTGCCTGCACACCCACCCGCCCTTATCCGAAAAGACAAGGATGTGTATTAATATACAACTATGCTCACCTATGTATTATTTCCAGCATTTTAACCTCTGGAGTAATATACTCCATTCAAACACAATTACGTCCATAAAATTATCAAAATTTTTGTTTTCGGGATTTTATTCCCAACTTTAGTTATACTTACGTTGAACGACGTCAATCAATTCTCAACATACAAGACGAGTGAAAGTGGGCCGATAAAAACACAGCTCGCTTTGCCAAATGATATGCATACTTGTAACATAAAATTTTTATGCGCGCTTTAGGCGAGGCTGAAAGAACAGGTGAAGTCACGGAGGATGATTGGGCCGATGAAAAAAGAGCTAGTTTTTACATCAAAAGTAAAATTGTGGCTGAACGAGCTGCGTGGAACTTTGTTCAGTCTTTGTCCGGTATGTGATATCGTAATATACACCAATCATGACCGTTCGATTCTGTTACCAAGGCAACATTACCCAAATGGTTATGAGATCCAAGTTTTAATTGTTCCCTTTCTCATTTACTTTCTTTTCCTTTTTCATTTCCACCTGCCTCTCTCATTCCTACTTATATTTCTTCTTATTAACACCATCTTATTTAGAAAAAAATACGACTTCAGTTTGTTCTTGAATACATCCAATTGGCTAGTGTTGCGGATTTCTACTGGAAGCGAGTTCAGCAATTTTGGAGCATCAACCGAGAGCCACGTGCTCCGAGAGAGACGGGTGAAGCGGGTGTGGATACAATAGTTGGGCACTGCTAAACCTTGAGGAGAGTCTGTACATATGATTGTAAAGGGGTCAACTATTAAGTATATGAGTATTGAGATGATACTGATTTCAGAAGAGGACAAACTCGACCTCGTCACTCTTCAACCGGGTGGTATTTTGGGACCTGTCTTGAACAAATCTCCAGGATCTAGTATTGATGTGAGTTATTGCAACATGATAATTATCGAAATAAGACCACTAAAAGGAAAAAATACATCTAAGAAACTTGTCTAATAGCCAATGCTTCATACATAGACGTGGGAAAACGGCTAAGAAGTGACGTTTTCCAGATTCTCGTGACGATGATGACTGGCGGTATGCCCATGATTCCTCACATGCAGTGGCCGTTAACGGACGTGAGAGACGTTGCTGAGTGCCACGTGAATGCACTGACTGCTGATGGAGCTGTAGGTAAGATTCTGGTATACAAATGATGCTCTAAGTTGGTTCTTAGATCGCAGTTAAAGTGCTGTATGCGAAGCGTGTAAACGGCTTTAAGCCATGTCGGGCATTTTGGCTTTATTAATCTGCGTGTACTTGCTAGAACTGCTGATAATTATAATTATTGTTTACGCCTTTTTTGTTTTTACCGTTATTTCCCGTCAGGTCACCGGCACATCGTGATGACAAAGGGCGTGTGGATGCAAGACATTGCCAAGATTCTAAACGAAGAGTTCGCACCGCAGGGTATCTGTGCATGTATTTAGTTTCCAACCTAAGAAGTCGATCGTGTTTACATGTGGTAGCTGTGTAGTTCGTGCAAGTTCCCCATCCCTTGTTATTTGGTACAACCATAATATTCACTTTGAAAAGCCCGATTGTCAATGATTGAATGACTTCTGGACTAAGTCAATGTATACTTAGGTCGATACTAACTTTATAAGCACCTTCAACGTGTTCAACAAACTGCTTGTCGTGTTGTACGGTAATTTTCTGTAATGTCACTCCCCGCCTGAGACAACTTCATTGGCTGCCAGTTACCGAATGTGTCATTTTCTAATGTTTGGCCACCTCTCTGTCTTTGTGTAACGTGGCACCTATCTACATATACATGAGATTCTACAGTTGTATCAACCAACTTGCTCTCTGAGGTCATGTGATGAATTCTTACTGACAATCGAAATTTTGCCGCAGTTGGTCCCATCCTCTGAAACAACCTTCCAAAAAAAGATCCACGTCCATGTTCTCCGAATCGAGTGCAAGTTAAAAACACAGCTGTTCTTGTAGGTATAATCCCAATATTAATTTGACCACGGCAATCTTTCCCCAGGCCACCTTGTACAGGTGAAATCATTTTTAATTTGTAGTGAACCTCCTTAGTGCATCTTTGTATGCGGTTATGGTGGTATATAAAATACATCTTGACTTATTAACTGGTTCGCGCGCAGGCTGGGCTATTTTAGGAAAATGTCATCTGTATTGCGCAAACAACGTGTGACCTTTATATGTAGGGTACAACATTCCTGTAAGACGCTGTCCGTACCCCCTGGTCTGGCTGATGTCATGGTTCAACAAACAAATGGCTGAAGTAGCGAGACGAGTTGGGCGAGAAGTCATCTATAACATCACTCGCGTACGTAAAATATTCCTATTTCAAACCTCGATTTCAGTATCTTGAATTCATAAGTAAATTTTTTTTTGGTGTCATTGGTAAGATCATATTTCGGATATCTGCTTTATCCATGACTTAATACTGTATCAGTATTTTCGTTTTCAAAACCATGCATGGTGTCACAACACATAGAGAGAAATTTAGATTTTAGCTTTTCATTCGGTACTGCGCCGTTGACATGACCAATAATGTAATTCGCACAAATGTACGCGAATGAAATAATATATTGACACGTATACGTTTATTGCAGATGCGCGAGGTTTTAGGAGTGAACCCTCGGGATGTTAAAGACACGGTGTTAGACATGGGTTACTCCCTGATAGAGAATGGATTCATACCAAAAACAGCCAAGTACCGGGGTCCATCCGGTACTAGTCACAAATAAACGGTGAACAGACATTACTACGTCTCTCTCTCACACAGACACATGCACAGACACACACACGCACACATACACACACAATACCCCTCCTCCACACACACACGCACGCACGCACAGTCACACACATCGCGAACCACATACCCACAGGCTTATTAACAATAATATTGACCATCAGAAGTTAAGTAACTTTGTTTACACCTAATACGACTATATTTCTTTAAACTGTTTTTAATTCTAAAACTTTACTTTCTCATGATGAAGCTCAAGAGATCTATCAATAATTGAATTTTCTATAGTCAAAACAACGGTCGTTGAAGCTAATAATATGCCACGTCACAATTGTGATACGACGCCGATCTCCACAGTTCCCTCCAGTGTTTTAACAGATTTGTCTTGCGTTGGTGTATTTAAATTTCATTAAAGTATTTCGTCTACTATCTGACTACGCCATTACGATTTGGGTGCCGGTAGCATGTTGCATAAAGACGCTAAAATTCCTTAAAACGCCTAGAGCTCATACTATTTATGGCCCAGTTTTGATATTATGGCCAGTGACTCAGTAATCTCCCCTGCGTTCGTGTATGATGTGAGACCTTAAGAAAGTTATCGCCATACTGTTGGTTTCATAGATCATCGTCGTCGTCGTCATCGTCAGTGACGTCCCACTTCTAGGCACAGACTTCTCCCAATGTGAGCCACGCGTCTCGCTTGTCAGCCAGTCTCATCCATGCCACAGTCGCTGTTGCTTGCACCAGCTCATCCCGCCACCTCATTTTTGGTCTTCTGCGGTTTCTCATTCTATAGATCGGTTGCCATTCATTTGTTAATCGAGTCCATCTTTCATCCTTAATCCTTGCCACATGTCCTGCCCATCTCCATTTACTTTGCTTGCCTCTGACAATGATATCTTTGACTTTGCTTTGTTGCCGGATCCAAACGTTTGTTTTTCCATCTCGTCTACTGTAGCCTGTACTCATCCGCTCCATACTTCGCTGTGTGTTTTTGTTCCATTTTTTGTTAGAGTCCATGTTTCACTTCAATATGCCATATTTGGTAGAACGCATTGATCAAACCCTTTTTCTTCAGACGATTAGGAATAGTTTTTTTCCTAAGAAAATGTCATTACTTTAATAAAAGGCTATCCATCCTGCTTGGGTTATTTTTTTATTCCATCAAATTGATTGTTATCTGCCCAAATTTCCCGTCTAAGATAGATGTATTTATTGACTTCTTCTAATTCAATTCCACTGACTTGTATTTTTTTATAGCGTTTTTGTTGAACATTACCCTGGTTTTTGACATATTCATTTTTAATCCCACTTTCAGGCTTTCATCATTTAGACCTTGTATAATTACTTTCGTTTCTGTCACATCATCTGATATAATAATTATGTCGTCTGCGAATCGGAGGTGAGATAGTTTTCTGCCATTTACTTTTATGCCTTTTTCTTCTAAATTGACTTTTCTGAATATCTCCTCCAAAACAGCCGTGAACAGTTTTGGTGATATTGTATCTCCCTGTCTAACGCCTCTCTTTATATTTCATACATAAGACATACCAACCAGTTCCATTTTACTAAATCCGTATATGATATGAGATACGGCAAGCAATGCCACGAATCTCTTCATGTTATGCTGAGGATTTAATAATTGAATTGTCCTTCTAATATCGACTACTGAAAGGCTATTAGTTCGTTCAGAATAGGCTGATTACAAAGGTAATCGTTTTGTAGGCCATTTATGACTCTTTTGCAATGCTAGCCTATGTGGTTACTAAACATATTAGCCTCACTTATAAGGGGTGGGGTAAAAGCACCTACCGTCCGGGCAGACAATTAACCAAGTTCCAAACGCCTAGAGATGAAATGAAATGAAATGAAATATATTTGATTCAAAGTGCACTATTAGCAACGCTGTCTAACACACTTAGATGGGCTACACTATGTATGTCGTACACTCGGGAAAGTCTATGATAGTTAATGGTTTTTAAAATGGGACGACAAGACAGCGGGGTGGTAAGCAACAAAGAGACCATCAATAGAACATCTGAAGCACAGCCAAATGAAGCACATCAAAGGAAGCATAGTACAGATGAAGCAGATCAGAGGGAAAAGCCCTAACAGAACCACGCTTGAAAGGCTACCCAGACCCCGGTGGCCACAGAAGTTTCTGCCCGTAAGACGCTACAGGCAATATATTGGCTAGAGGTGGTATTGAACCAGGGTTCTCTGAATTCAAGGTTAAATGCTCCCCTGCTAGTAAAACCTCGCAATTTTCATGATTGCGTCGGGTTGCTGGACGCATTTATCTTCTCCTACGATGTAAGGGACGCAACTCCATTCGCGATTGTTCCCAATTAAAATAGTAAGCGTGGTTTTGCTTGGTAAATTTTCTACGCCTTCCAGTTCAAGTTTTGCACACCGTATACCCCCACACCATATATAAATAGTATAATGTTAACCAAAGAGTGTATTTTTAATTAACAAAAGGTACTAGCCCACTGATTTGCCCTAGGTTGTTTGCACAATACCGATGTAAGTGGTTAACAGTGTCCTTATATGGATGCCCTTAGTTTGGAGTTTTTCTACAACGAAACAGTACTCACATTTATTAACCATTTGTGCAGTCTTACCTCGTATGTACTGCACCTTCAGACCAAAATGGACGGAATTTGGCACCGTGGTGTTATTAAGTATCTACGCTATGAAAGGCTTAGTCCCAAAGAACACCCATTCTGATAAGGTGGATGCATTAATAGATAATGCCCCAGTATTATCCACAGTACAAAAGTGGGCAGCAGAATTTAAGGGGGGGGGCGGCTTGAAGATGATCCAAGGTCTGAAAGACCGACAAACTCAAACAAGATAATTTTTTATTGATTACCTACAAAGGGTCGCAGTACCCACGAGGAGTACCACGCCGACTTGTTGGGGAAGGTAGGCGAAGAAATCAAGACGACACGCCGTAGAAAGCTGACAAAGGGGGATTGTAGGAGAAATCGTAGTAGCGGAAATACGGGAGTTTTAGGCTGGTTATTGGTTCGATAGTTTAGAATAACGGCTATACGCACCTCAGTTGGGAACGTGGTGGTCGATGATTTCGAATATATATTGAAGCACTGTAAATATTCACAAACCTATTATACTTTCGGTACCCGTAATTATAGACTTATAGACTAGGAAATGTTGAGAATATACGTATATGATTGAGTAGGAAACGTCGAGAATATACGTCGATGGAACAAATAGTTAGAACACACCACTAATCACTACTATAGAAGTTACAGTAATGTCGATCCGTAGGTATTAGAAGGCACATTGAACAAAGGGTCGTAAATTAGCAGGTGTAATAAAGAAAGCTGAATCGAAAAGGGGGATTGTGAGTTGTTTCACTAATTTGACTAATTGTTATTTACAATATTTACAAGTTTATATACACCGGTTCATCAAGACAATGCAATATTGCAAGTCAGTAGTTGCAATGGGGTACGAGCATATGATCCACGAGCATATGAACCGCCACGCCCTCTCACTATTGTAACGGCTGTTGCCACTTGGCCGCCACTTTCAACGACGAGCAGATGAAATGTTGCAATGGCTGCGCTGGATAAATGTGGCTTTAAACTCATTGACCACTCTCCGTAT
Source organism: Epimenia babai (assembly GCA_011762755.2). Classification (NCBI taxonomy): domain Eukaryota; kingdom Metazoa; phylum Mollusca; class Solenogastres; order Cavibelonia; family Epimeniidae; genus Epimenia; species Epimenia babai. The sequence goes on along the minus strand of WURV02074559.1, from coordinate 6,124 downwards.
TCACCTGATTCGGCTGCCTTGGACTATTACCTCTTTCCTAACATGAGAAACATTTGGCTGGCAAACGATAAGGAACCAATAATGACGTCATAAGTGCCGTCGAGCAGTTTTTCCGTGATCAAGATGTGGGCTTTCATACCACGGATATCAAAGCGCTGCAACATCGTTGGACTAAGTGTGTAGGGCGTTAGGGGACTATGTTGAAAAATAACCACCAGAGAATTGTATTCTGAAAAGGCATCATGGTCGACATGTGAATAATGACGACGGTGACGAGAATAATAGTGATAACGATGAGAATGACGACAACGATAGCGACGGTGGCGGCGATTATGACGATCACGATGATGACGACGATAATGACGATGATATTGAATACGATAGAAAATCTCACGCCGACCCATCGTACGTTGAGAAAATTAGCATTTTAATGTTTAAACGTTAATACTTAAATAAGTATTTGAAGTAAGAGAAAAACTCGCGCATGCATGAAGTCTAGTTTTTTTGTTACCAAAAAGAATGCGGTTTCACCTTGACGCTTTGCATTAGTCAGACATTTAACATTTTTACCACATTATCACGTGGTCACATAATGCTAAAAATAGCTAAACAATAACCCGATCGCTTCAACTATAGCGCACAGCTCAGGTTTGATTAATTTACAAGGCGAGCGCTAGAACGACTGGATAAACGGTATGTCAGGTGAATTAACATTTGAATTACTTTCTATGCTGCTAACCTTAATGGGTCATAGTAATCGTGGTTTATAAAAAACAGGAGCGAAATATTTGTTTAGGCCTATATTAAGCGCTATCACTTCCCAATTTACGTTAAGTTAATATTTCAATAACTACAACTCAGCCATTCGATCTCTGTAGACGATCGTTTGTTACCTTGTTACTGATATCTGTGTACATCACTAGGACGATGCTGACTGAATATCAGTGTCTGTACATAAACGTACATTAACAGGTGTATGTGCTTCCTTGTCAAATCTTGCCTATCATCGAATATACGGTCCTCAATAGAGTTCACGGAGACAGTACTATGACATCAAACGACCACGACCAATCCAATGCAGGTAAGTTTATCGCTCCTGGCACCACGGTTATTGTGAGGCTCTTGCACTTTAAACAGACGGTCCAATTTTTAGTGCGAGAATTTCACTTCCGTTAGGCGGGATGCACGAAATAAGCATATATACCCACAAGAAAACTATGTAACAATCCACACCTGGCAAGTCAAGCGTGAATATAGCTAGAAGGGAGGTATTTTAATATCCATGTTAATTCAATCCGCATTTTCAATGGGAGGGCAATGAGACCTCAAAACGCTCAATTATACACTGAAAAGTCAACAAGTTTTTTAAATGATGCGCGAAAATTAGTAAAAAATAGAAAAAACAAATTCCATAAGATTCTTTCCAATCAAAGAGATGCATGGATAAACGGACAGAGGGGCGGGCGGGCGGTTGAACAGTCAGTCGACGGTTGGGCAGGCGAGTGATCGGTTACAATGAATACTTTGTAGTGAATTGGGAGGTGATGCATGCGGTATAAAAACACATATATTTAAACTTTCACTGAAAAGCAATTAGTGCAAATAGTGTTCGGGAGAGAGAAATCTGTACCTCGCATGTTGCGCAAATTGGTAGCCTATATGTAAAGGGCATGATAATATGGAATGTTTTATAATAAATAAGGAGAGGGAGAGAAATAAAGAGCAGTGCCACCCAACGCGTGGTCACAATCATTCTTTTTACAGGGATTGTCATCGTGGTAGCAGTATAATGAGTCAATAAAAAATATATACGCAGAGTAGTGGTCACACATCGATGACTCACTTCACAAAAATGTATATCACATGCTTCCGAATATAAAAGCATTATCATAATTCACTGAATGAAGAATGTTTTAACATTCGGAAACTATGTGATAGATTTCCACTCGATGGACATGCAAGAATTCTCTAGGGATTATAATGATATATGTAGATGATAGGCCTATGCATTTTATAGTGACCCGTAACGCGTCTGCGTTTTTACAGGGGATGTAATTATAGGTTATCGCTCCGTATACGCTAATGAATTATCTCCCTTCTATTATCGTCCTTTACATTTGGAAACGACGGTGGTGGTTATTAGAGATGATCTTATTGCGTATAAATTTGAAATAGGAACTTTTGAGGATGGCTGTATGTTTGGCAATTGGAAATAAATCCGGGTATGATAACCGGCTCATGCTTAATAACCTTTAGGGACGGAGAGGCAGATGGGATGGTGATTTCATGTACTGTAACGTCCATAATATGAGTTTACACTGGACACTAGCGTAAACATCTGCCCTAGGGTCAGTAAATTATGGAAGTAGCGCATACAATTAGAAATATGTTACTATAAATTGCGGACCGGGAAAAGGACGAGGTCTAGATTCACTGCAGCAGGCGAAGCGTATCATTACCTCCCTTTAAATATGATTTTTGTTTCGGGCGACACGTCGATGGGCGGTTCGAACATTTCCTCGTTTTACAGGACAGTTCATTCCATGTTTTATGGGCTATATAGAAATTCCATACTAGTTGCTCAATACATTGTCGCATTCATTTAATTTTTATTCATATACTGTTAACTTCACCAGTGGTTGTGGTGACGGGGGCGGCGGGGTATCTCGGAGCACATGTCGTGCAGCAAATGCAGCAAGCCGGTTACCGAGTACGGGGTACGGTGCGGTCCTTGGACCAAGATAAAGTTGACTTCTTGCACAATCTCTGTCCAGATGCCAAACACCGTCTTGAGTTGGTGAAAGCCGATTTGTTGGATGAAGATTGTTGGAATGAGTTGGTATTAACTATGACAAACAATTGACATGAATACAATTTATAGGACCATCACGATGTTTTTAGACTCTCTGGATTATTACCGGTTTATTCCTACTTTTTCTTGATGCTGTATACTATAATATTTGTTGGACACATAATAAGATCTCTAACAATAACCATATTTATAGCGCATGTGTCAAGACAGTCACACACCCCCCCCAAAAAAAAAAACGTAGTAATACGCAAACTATTCTTAGCAAAATGCTTACTATATTCGAATGTGTATTCATTCGTAATCACGGCTATCATAAATCATGTAATTCCTAACTTTTATTATGACTATAGATTTAGTAAAAATCGATATTACTATTGTGGAGAGCTCATATCTGATCGCCTATATGCCCAAAGGAATCAGTGCATGTTACTAAATTCCAAAGAATTCTTGAAATCGTCTATGGAACTACATTTTATAAACTTGTTGAAAAAGAGTTACACTTGAATAATGTAAATAATATTTTACTTTCAGAAAATGTATATTGCCACATATATATAAAATATTGCAGGTTTATATAAAAAAGCTAATTTTTTGCTTGACTTCGGTCATTTCTAGTGGAAATTAGATAATATAATCCGCAAAATAAATGCCTTGCCGTTATCGTGTCATTGTTCTTTGTATTAGTGTGATAATGGGGGCGACGTACGTGGCCCATGTCGCCAGTCCAGTCCCGACGTTTATGAAAAGAAGCTCTGTCTCGGAAGAAGATTTGGTGAAAACAGCACGAGACGGTACTCTCAACGTGCTGCGGGCTTGCGTTGCGGCCAAAACAGTCAAGCGGGTCATCGTTACCAGCTCCTCCGGCACATTATGTTTGTATATGATGAGCTGTTATCACTGCTTATTTTATGCTGATGGGATGCATATGATTATGTGATGTAACACTGCCTGTTATGGCGATGTGATATATCACTTGTAGTTTTCATTCTAGTTGGGTTGCCTTGAATGAAGAAACTAAAAAGAACTAAAATTAAACGCAATAACGGCAAAGCGATGGCATAAAATTTTGTCATGTTGCTATCACCAATAGAAAAATATTACCGTAAGTCCATCAACTTCGTCATCATGATTGTGGGTTATATGGGCATATTCTTACACAAAGCGGCATTTATAAATTTTCACTAAAATACAGTTGCTTTTTTCTAAAAGGCGAGGCTGAAAGAACAGGGGCAGTCACAGAAGATGATTGGGCCGATGAAAAAAGGACACGTTTTTACATCAAAAGTAAGATTGTCGCCGAACGAGCTGCGTGGAGCTTTGTTCAGTCTTTGTCCGGTATGTGATATCGTAATATACACCAATCATGACCATTCGATTTTGTTACCAAGGTAACATTACCCAAAAGGTTATTAGATATGAGTTTTAATTTCTCCCTTTCGCGTTTACTTACTTTTCCTCCTGCATTTCCACTAGCCTCTCTCATTCCTCCCTATTTTTTCGTTATTGAGTAGTATTCAACAAAATTTCATCTTTATCAATTTAGGTGTGTATTATAGCTCGATTCTTACTATACTTTAGTCTAAGGTAAATTTCTTTTTTAATTCAGAAGAGGACAAACTCGATGTTGTCACTCTGCAGCCAGGGGTTATGATGGGGCCTGCCTTAAACAAATCTCTGGGAGCCAGCACTGAGGTGAGTCCATTGTATTTATATCGATTATGTCCCCTGGCATATATTCATCATTCGAGCAACAAAACACATTTATGAATCTTTGGATCTGCTTGGTACCGTATATATATTGTACTTCAGCTGTGGCAGAAGTGATATTTATAACGGTATGTATGTATGTATTTATAGGCTGATTACCGCTGAAGTAATCGTTGTGATAGGCCATTATAGGCCCTTTACAATGCTAGCCCATTAATGTGGTTAACACGACAATCTGATTAGCGTCACTAATGAGGGGTGGGGGAAAACACCTAATGTGAAAAACCCAAGTCACCAAGTCACTGGTTCTAAATATGAACTACATATGTCGCACACTCCGCTAAGTCTATGATAGATCCATGTTTATTTACAATGAGATGACAACATATCGGGGAGGTAAGCGACATAGAGAACACATATAGAGCATCTGAAGCACAGCAAACGTCAAAGGGAAAAAGCCCCAACGGAACCACACTGCTAGGGCTACCCAGACCCCCGTGGGCAATGGGTTTAAGGCGTTTTCAGCCCGAAAAACGCCACAGTTACTATACTGGTCAGCGCGAGTTTTGAACCAGGGACACCTGGATCCAAAGTCAAACGCTCTAACCACTACGCCAGCTGCCCCCTACATTTATAACGGTAAGAGGTATACGCTTTTTTCAGATTGTAGTCAAGATGATGACTAGTAGTGTGCCCATGGTTTCGCATGTGTCGGTGCCGTTAACGGACGTGAGAGACGCCGCTGAGTGCCATGTTAAGGCGCTTACCGCCGATGGAGCTGTAGGTAGGAAAATAGAATAGAAAAAAATCTTTATTATGTATCAAATATATCAACAAATTGTGCATTACCATTATTAACGGCGATTTCAGGGTGAGTTACACAGCCTTATACATTCGATTTTATACAACGAAAAAGGTAAGCTTGGTAAACTATCAAATCTATGGCATCACGCGTGGTGATAAATGACTTATATTCATAGAGAAACACAAAATAATGATTAAGCACATTTAGATGAATTAACATGGTGATTCTTATTTACTATTTACGAAACAAACAAATTCCCGATGGCCAGACGAAACACCCAATATCGATACCACACCTTAGATAGCGCTGGAGAGTAAATAAGCCACCCGAGAGAGGTGCGCGTTACATGCGCACTAGCTCATCTCGCGGAATGACTTCCTGTCTATTGTCTATATAGGACGCTCTACCTCGTTACGCAAGTTACAGATACGCTGCTGTATATAACTGGAGAGAAATGCACAGAAAAAACCTATACCTCTCATGGGACTCTGATGGGTATAGGTTTTTTTCTGCGCATTTCTCTCCAGCTATTAATAGAGCTAAATTCGCTTCCCCTATTACCATCACGGTGCTGTATATAGTACGATATAAACGAAGTTTATTTATGAAGAATTCGCCCATGGTCTGGTGAAGTATGCGCGGATCATTTGTGAAGTAACCTTGCCCATGGTTGTGTATCGAAATAAACACCACTCATCTGTAATGAGCCGATTGACCGTAGTATAATAGAGTACTCAAGTCTGACGTCAGTTGTCATAACAACGGGTTCTCAACAATGAACCAATATGGCGTCAATGCAT
>WURV02074448.1:0-21005 GCA_011762755.2 Epimenia babai | reverse complement strand
TATATAGTTTTATATATGGTATAGTTTTCTAAAGTGACAGACAACTGTATTACTATCTAGTCTGTGATCACCATTTTATTTCTTCATTATTTATCCGCATTAATTTAGTCCAGTAATTATTAGGATTTAATTTCGCGAATGTAACCAAATTTCTCTATATCTAAATCTAGTTCCTTCAAATTTTTGTATATTTTATTCGGGCCTCAAGGAATTTTTCTCGATCTACTTTATTGGCACAATAAAGCTGTTTTAATGATAATTGGTATGTTAACAAGCTGCTACTTTATTCAAATTAATAACTGGGATACAAACAACGTCAGTACTTATTGTTATTGTGACCTTAATGATAGTTACCGATGCCTCAAACAAAATGACCGACACAAGGGCGATAATCAACGCTTGCGAGCCCCATCGCTAATCTGTCATGACAGTGTACGACATCAATCAACATCTATTAATATAATGATAAATAATAATATAAATTTCATTTGTATACCACTAAATACCACGATAAACATACTCAAAGAGGGTTAGTTATACAAGGAAACACCAAAATCCGGTGAATCGCAGCCAACTAGGACCACGACCCAGTGAAAAGACATGCTTCTAGTCTTTCTTCGAAGACTCCGAAAGTACGTCTGGCTCCTATTTCAATCTACAGATTATTTTAAAGTATGGTATCGGCAGATTTGTCTCGGATAGGCGTCGAGGTTCTTCAAGTATAGTCGATAACACGCATGTAGTTCGTAATTGTGTCAGTATCTTTAGTTACACGAAATTTCGAGAAAATAAAATACTAAAATATAATCCATACTGCCTAACAGCAGTTACAACCTTTACAATACTTTGCAACTTATAGAGATATCTGGTTGTTTCTGGGACATATAAAGACAATAATAATTATGTTTTGCGTTTTACAACAACTGGTTACCAAACCAACCGCAATTTTAATAAACTATTCACGAAGTATAGAGGATAAAAAAAGTCGTTAAAAATAAAAAACACAGGGATATTCTCTGCTCTGTAAAGCCCTACGAAAAGGCTGATATTACGAGCAAATGTTAGAGGTTTTTAGAGTGGAATTCAATACGTATTGCCCATACCGTTTGGGCACACCTTCGACGCGTCTTTCTTAGTCACTTTGAAAAGATTTCGATAATTACTCAAAATGCGCTTGTTACAGCAATAAGCGAAGAAAATCTGTAGCCCTTGGCAACCATTAGCGATTATAAATAAATAGGTCACCACGGGACTACTCGTGACGTAATGGAAAAACCCCAGTGACCAAGTTAATCCGAGGATTACTGATAATTTGAAGTAAACGATCGCGTGGTTTCTGTCGGTTTTGTTCAGAGTAACTGCGGAATTTTTCAATACCTTTCTGAGAAAATGTACCGTCCGTGCGAATAACACGGAATTAATGAGAAGCATTGTGGCTATCGGTGCCAGAACGTACACTAACATCACGTTTCGTGTTTCAGCGATGTAACAAATACGTCCGCCATAACCTACGTAGTTATACGGTTGCTTAGTAACGTGGAAAATTATGCATGACGTCACCACTATCGCGGGTAAACCATTTCCTGCGCAAACGTAGTAGAAGACACGCCTCGGAGTTCCTCCAGCCGGTCTTATGTGTGTAAACACGGAATGCATGTGGAAAGCACAAACCGACATCCAACAAAACGTACATTGCCATAAATAGTGGATTAAGATCCCAAAAAAGGCGCATAATCTGTCGCTTTCACCTGCCCGCCGTTCACCGGCCGTAAGAAAGAACAATTGCGCCAAAAACATGTGAATAACCAAAGATAGAGTGTTGCAGCCAGGAAACGTTCTCAGTTCTGAGAACAGACAGTACGTGACGAAAGTTATAAATAAACCGACGAGAGATAACGAACAACTGACCAAAGTTACGATATTTTCGGCGTACAAAGATGGCCGCGAGGTCGTTGCCGTGGCTTTGCTGACGCTAACAGATTCTAACCGATATCTTGTTTCGTTACCAACACTCATGTTCCTTACAATCATCGAACCATTTCTTATGAGGAAATTATACATTTCAAGGACAGTAATTTTTAATTTGAGATTACTTCGCCGCTTTGAGTAACTACTTTTCTCGATCACAATATCAAAATCTGCTATTCTTATAATTTTTGCAGGGTTTCTCTGGAAGCGCACGTATCTCAGCTGATAAACGACGTAAGGAAATGGCCATCCTTTAGTTAAATTAACGTAAAATGGTCTGTCCCGAGAAAATGCCTTCTCGGTTTTTATGAACAAAACAAACTTTTCTTTAAAATGTCCGTGTTTGTATTGCAAACCGTCCTCGTACGTCGAATACAAGAGCTCTTCGTTTTTGAGTACGTGATCCTGATCTTGAGAAACGCTGAATTCTTGTTCAACCAACATCTCGTGCACCTTCATATGCGACTTAGGTACGTCAACGTTGCCTTGGACGACCACATGCCACCTCGAACAATTGACGTCATGAATTCGTGACATGAATGACATGACCTTCTCCGTGTGCTGACGAACGAGGTCGTAAGGGGATTGAACTCTCGCGGTGATGGTAGACGGTACTAAATAGTATTTAGCAAAGTAATAGAACTTCTGAACGCCGCTGATTTGCCGCATGCAGGTGCCATTGACGAACTTCCGTCCCCAATCGCACGACGCGCGTCGACAAATGCCCTAAAAATAGAAACGTTCTGATAGACAACAGATGAAAGCACAAAGCAACATCTGTAACTCATTTGATCTACATTACGTGACTACACTAACGAATCTAAACTACTGTATTAAAAGGTCGTGTACATCCGTAATCTCGGTCACATTTCCGTTTGATTTTAGTCTCACTCCATAATAAGTCGCGGGAGAAATATGTATGTATGGGGGTACTTAATACCCCATAATAGTGATATCACCATGTCGAACTTTAAAATATATATATAAAATGGTAAGCCGTATTAGTCTTAACTTTAATACGAAAAATTTAAGGGTAGAAGCTTTAGAGGCTAATGAGTTTTATTAATAAATTTAATTGAATGAAATTAATTTGTCTCAAAAGGTGTTACCCTTACATATTCAAAATGCTTAACTTCTTCGATGGATACCTCAAAGTAATGAAATACTGTAAGGGGTACCTCGAAGTGATACAAGAGTGGGCGGTTCACGGGACAATAATGCTGGGCGCTGCGGAATTCAATGTACATAAATTAGGCTGTATGGTGCCAATTTTGGAAGAGCGAGTACAGAATATATCTTACACTTCACTTTCATTTAATGTAGTGACTCACAATGAAGATATCGTAGATCTCACTCGAATGACATGTGCTTATTTTCGCGCGGCTCGGTAACCTTGGAACCATTGGATTGATCTTACGTATGTATACAATCATATTTAGGGACAGCTGCGGGTGGGTTCCCCCTGATGGTGATGGATTTGTGAGTATAAAACACGCGGCGCAATACATGTTCGCAAAATAAATGCCAATTGCGAATACAGGCGACGTAAAACGGTGGCACATTTCGGAGAGGTAGGCCAGTGAGACGTTACTCAGGCGAAAAGATTGACTGCAAGACACATATCGACCCTGAAGCGGCTGGCATGGCCGGAGAGTCGATCTGGGTACGGCGACGCTGCTGTTGTAAAAGCAGCACTTTTCCTGGATCTTGTACGCCGGTTGGTTCAGGTGGTACGCGCACCGGTAATCCATGACCCAACGGGTGTATTGCGACGGGCGGAGACCGTGACATTTAGCGCAGTTTTCGTTGGCGTACGTGCGCTCTAACATCGCTGACGTCACGGGAAGCAACTTATCAGAAAAATACTCCGTGATCGGTTGTTCACAACGTTGGATAGTTGACGAGTCGGTGAAATTAAAGGGACATTTATTGAACATAAAATAATAATAATCACCTTCGTCTTCGTTTTCTTCGCATCCACGCGGATTTAATCGCATGCAAGAAGTCATATGGCTATTTTGTGACACATTGAACACTTTATCAACGCAGCAATTGCCATAGTAACCGCAATCGTCGTGACACGAACATTCGACGCACATTATGTTGCTCATCGTGCGCGGCAATTCTTCGTTGAAGTTCTTTACGTCGCAAAATGCATATTTGCCGCAGAATATTGAATACAGATCGAAAATGTCTCGTATCTCGGTCTGCGCAGCGTTTTTCTGAATTGTAACATTCTTGTAAATCGCTTCGCTTGGTATCTCCTTATCTTCTATCACGATATACGTCGACGTGGAATTTTGTGTATTAGCAATGATAACTTGTCCAACGGCAATAAAAATCAGTGCCACGGGTTTTAAGATCAGCATTTCCGCCGCAGTTTTAGGGACCAACGTCTCCCAAGGCCAACTGGTGCCACATGCTGTATATAATCTTCAATTATTGCTTTGTGTATATTCGTTGACTGAATGGATGCGCGCAGAATCAAACCTGAAGCACACAAATAAAACCAAGGTAAAGAAAGCCCAACTCTGATGCATCATCTAAATTCAAAATCAAATGTTTTTCCTATTTTTTTCCTTAAACAATCAAATATAATCTCTTTTTTTACTTTCTCATGTCCCTTGCGAATTTTGATAAAATTTCACGTAGATTTAGATTTCAACTATGAAATTATAAGGATTTATTTTCGGGATATGAAATATTGATGTCTTGCCCCTGACGAACCCGATAGACATTGACAACATATATATTTTAGTTATTTATTTATTTATTCCTCAATATACATCTCTTCGCTTCTAGACGAAGATTTCCATTGTTTTATGCAGTACGATGTAGCGATGATGAACGACCGCACATCTATCTCCATCTTTTTACCGATACTCGTTGTCTTGCGCTGTCAGGATTCAAGCATAACTCACGTAAAATGTACTTACCAATGATATAATGGTTCGTGTAATCAGTGATTCCAAGGTATGTCTCCCTCGGTTTTTCGCGAATTAAGTAATTTAGATCTGTATAATGTCATTGTTTAGTTAATTTGGGTAGCCAATATGGTTCTGAACTGGCGATAAATCGACAGGAAAACCTATACGTCTAATATGATTTTGTCGGCGTATTCCATTAGGACGCGAACTGTGAAGACACATCCAATCAGTCACGTGACTCACGTTTCAATAATACTCTTGAAACTTTTGACGTATGATTAGATTCGCCGATCATCATTAGAACTCTGAAGACACGTACTGATGTGAAAAATGATTATGTTCATTAAAAATATCGAACAAAATAATAACGTGCATGCGAAAGCTCGTATTTCAATAAGTTTCTGTTAGTTTTAAAAGGTGCTACCGTCTTTCCTGTTATGAAAATCAACACAAAAATATGGTCGGTGTTATTTGTATGTAAACTACGGTCGAAAATTATATAAATTCTGATCAAATTATTGTCAAATTGCTGATTTCTCACAAGTTAACAGCAACGTCAAAATATTCTGATCTTTAGCATATTTTATTTATAATATGCGTCTTGGTGGTACGCGTCTGGGTATCCAGACGTCTCACTGACAAACGTCTCACAGGATGCGTCCAATAGATTCACGTCTACATGGAATGCTTCATCGAAGGCATATTTTTATTGTTCGTCTCCTCACCCAAACATATCGTTGTATATCTCTATATTGCTTTAACCGCGTATCCTTTTATCACTTCTATACTCACCGATTTGTAGAAGGGTTACATTAACCCTTACTGCACTAACATCTGTACATCACATTGCTATAGCAATACGATTATCTTTCAACAGAGTGCAAAGGGTTAACGGTCTGGATAAATCACTTGATAAACGAGGGCACTATTATGTCGTCGTCGACTGTTGCTTTTACAGACGCCTGCGAATTCGCCGAGTAAATACTCCGTGCCTAGTTCAGTTTGTAAATACGCACCCAACCATCACGGCCACTGACCAATAGAAAGCGCGCCTCATACCAAAGGAATCCATCAACTATGACGGTGATTATGATCGCGTTATCGATGAAATATGAAATTCAACGTGCGTTATCGGGCTTGTTCCGAGCTTTTCCTGGAAATATCTATTCCTGTAACTATAGAAAGCGCAGGAGGCGCAGTAAAGTACAAGATTTATAGACCGCAAGTATCAGCCAATGAAGGCTCTCATATGCGGTTTACAATGAAAATTTTATTGACAGCTATTCAGCGCATATACAATACTTTCGATACTCACATATCACCCCGCCAAGGATAATATCGAGCATCTACCCATTTTAGAGACGGGTTTACTCCAGCAATCGGGGATAAATGACTTGCTGAGGATCACCGCAGAAAAGTCAACTGATGGGAAGTATTGAACCCGCGACCTTTCGGTTACGAGTCCGGTGTTCGTACCACTCGACTAACTGCTTACCTAAATCTTAATGTCGAAGTTAACGTTTGATCGTTTGTATCGATCCCGCTGGAATCTCCCGTAATGATTTATACCTCGATATTTCGCTAGAACACGTCGGGCCGTCCATCCCGGTCGTTATTCTCATGATGTATTGATCATCGCTGGGTAACGCTCGCGCTGAAAAAGCTCCGTGGGGATTGATTCGGAGCGACGTGGTCGCTGGTGGAATTTCGGCCTGTCTCCACGCAGTTTCAGCCAGATCAATAAGGGCGGTACACATTATCCCATTCACGCTCTTTTATATTATATGATTAATGTGTATTCGGTTAACTGAAAGCGATGTATTTATGGCGGTAAAATGTTCACGGGGTTAGTTCTGTTGTGGGTGAGAGTCTCGGAGTAGCAATTTTGCTGATCTATTTGCCAGTGAGACTTCTTTAGCGAGTACAGCGGTCTGAAGTCAATGAACAGAAGACCGGAAGCCACGACGAAATACGGAACATTGGCGACTAAGAATCTGAATTTTCATGTGTATTCTGACGACTGCCAAATATACATACAATGCGACAAGTATTATTTGACAATCACCCTAGATACAATAAGTCATTGTTTAAATGAAATCAAGATATGGATGGATTCCACCCTGCTCGAGTTACATGAGAATAAGACTCAAGTCTTGATGATACAACGTAAAAGTACTGAGAGGACAGTCCAGTAAACCAGCGTGACTATTGGTAACAGTGTCGTCGCTGTGTCATCACAAACACTTAATCTGGGTGTGACGTTTCATCACAATCTATCTTTTGAGGAACACATTAGTGTTGTGTGTAGGGTCTGTTTCGTACATTTTCAATATTTAGGTCGCATTCGGCCAGATATGACTGGATCTGTTGGGGCTACTGTAGTCCATTCATTAGTCACGTTAAAACTTGATTATTGTATATTAGTGTACTTCTCGGCTGTCCCTCTATTGTCATTCATCGTTTGCCTCGGGTACAGAATACTGCGTATTGTTATGAAGAAAAGTAAATTCTGCCAAATTACTCCCTCTTTAATCAGTCTTTATTGGCTTTCGATCCGTGAGAGAATTATGTTAAACGTTCTTGTTTTTGTATGTCTTGGTCTTCACAACCTTGGGCCTGGATATATTAACGAGCTTCTTGCATTCTATGTTCCTACACTCCGTCGTCGGTCTTGTGATACACACGCGACAGTAGTAAAACCACATTACATCCAATATGCGCTCTTTATCATGTGCAGGTCCAAAATTATGGAATGATCTTCCAATGTCATTGCGACAGCAGACGTCGCTCACGTCATTCAAATCCCACTTGAAGACATATCTTTTTACACCGGCTTTTACATAATGTATTTTAATTATTTCATTGTTTCGTTTCATCTTTTAAAGCGCAACTGAGAGCATATAGAATACTGATATCTGCGCTATGAATGAAATGAAATTTATTTGTTTAAAGTGTAGTTATTAGCAGAGCTGTCAAACACACTTTACATAAAACAATAGCCTAATGGTCTAAGACTATAATGTAGACTTATATAACTATAAACAGTATACCGATACAACTATGTACATTTACAGTGAGCATGGAATGGATAACAATGTTGAATAATACGATGGAAAGCAGAACAAATATCGAAAAATGGAAATCATATCTATATAAAATATTTCTTCATGTCGACATTACATACTAAAGTCGAATTAAATTCAAATTATAGGCGTGGGTTGCCGTGTGACCCATTTCCTGAATACGAGGTAACACCTTTGTATTTGTCGTATGTTAAATTAAATTAGTCTCAAAAGGTGCTACCCTTATAATTTTATCATGTTTTTTGGGGGGAAATTTAAGACACAAACGTGTTTGCCTGTTAGCCCTGTGTCTTATAAACTCAACAGACAGGGTGGATCAGATTCGATATGAGTAAGCTAAACTCAAACATCCATCCAGTTCTTAATAAACGTCGTCTTGATGATACACTAGAAATTATTAATACAATATTGCATTTTAGTTCGGCGTCGTGAAATATCCATAACTCTTGTTTACTGTTCATATTTAGAAAAGGTCCACTGTTTACATCGCATGTATATATCGATCGAATATGACATTAAAATATTCCATGCGCGTATTTTGCCATGTCGGGGTATATACTGTAACATAAAAAAAACTGTCACGATACACTGAATTGATTACAGCGCAGACGACAATAATGCGTTGCGATATTTGATGGATACGTTATTAGCTTTTTATCACAATACCATTTTAATACAGCCTGCGTCTATCGCCTTAACCGCACCATAGTCTGTGAGGTTATTGCACGCGAACGTTAGTGTATGGTGCGTAGTGTGTAATGTGTAGTGTGTAATGTCTAGTGTGTAATGTGTAATGCTCGTTGTTAAATAACGAATTTTGTTATAGAAGATAGAATTAGGTTGTAGAAAATTCGTCTAACATCTCAATGTCTATCTATATTGACATCATCGAACAAGTCCGTGATGTAATTTACTGCGCTATTTGGGATAATGATGCAACTTACACCGTGTCAGCGCGTGCTAATGGTCGAGTTGAATCTATTGTACTAATTATTACTCGCTCGGACGCCATTTATGGTAACAAATTAACGCAGTGAAGCGATGTGACAGCTCGAAAAAATTAAGTAAATTTGTCGTCGCTGATCGATTCGCGTGTCTCAAACAAGATTTACGCTTCCTTGGCAACGTGGACGTTCAGGGAAATCCAACACGTATACAAACAACAGAAACAATCTATAACGCGAATTCGAGTCTATAGGTTTCCTAAGACTACCGTAATTAATCTGAAAGACCACGCCAGCACTTACAAAGATCCATCGAAAAGGTGGTAATAAAGGTTTATTTTGCAATTATTAATTCGCATACCGGCTATAACCTGCGGTACGAGCTAGGCACGGACACAACAAAAGATCGTAGTTTCGAATAAAAAATAACCTTAAACGAATGCAATTTCATGAGTTGGTGCGTCAATGAATTGTAAGAGGTGACCACAGAAGATTTAATGATAGCTGTTTGTACGTTTTTTTTTAATATGAGAATAGGTATCATGACGTTTTACATCCAGGACAATAGCGTCCGAACGGACAGCCTTTTCCTTTGTCGCTCACTCCTCTGATTTTTCCCTGTCCACTCAAAAAGTCCACTCTAATAAAGTGAATTTTACTTCATTACACAGTAAGTAGTGAAGCATTGGTAGACTCCAAAAATCATGGAATCATCTCGATAATGCTTGTACTTAAAACTTTGGATAAGAAACATGGTGAGAAGCTCTTAGCATCACGTGATACAGACACTCGTAAAAGGACTATTTTCGATCATGACGCAACCAAGCCCCAATACTGCCATGGTATGAAATAGAGACAGCATTCGCGACAAGATTCTTTCATTCGAAAGTTCTAGAAATCATATGCGACATAAAAACGCAATGCGAGACCTCAAACGCGACAGAAATGAGCATAATTATACCAACGAGAGAAGGGATCGGGAGCCAAATCATAGTCCCAAAAGTATAATGGCGCCCGCAACAGATATCAATAAAGGAAATTAATCTAAGAAATGTGATACGATAGTGATTTAGTGAGCCAGTCGGGACAAAAAGATTCTGGCTACATGAGTTTTTCGCTGAAAGAAAAATAAATAGACGGAATAATAGGGTGAATTATCGTCATGATAGCGTGCTGATATTGCTCGAGAGACCGATTTTCGGAGACAGGTTCTTTTCATGTGCGAGTGATTTATACGACTATGTCTACGATATCGTCTGCCGCAGACGGACTAAGCTTGCTTGATGGCGATTCTGGAGAAATAAACCGATAAAGATTCGTGTAAATGTGACATTATGGTTTACTTAGCAGCGCACCTCAATAAACATACGAACATCCTAGACACGCAACACTTGCAAGTATAGACGCAAGTTTGGTCTCCTTGACACAGCTTCGAACAAGTTGTAATTTTAATATTCTATTTTTTATTATCTATGATTATTAAGTAGAGTTGCTCTCCCATGCTTTTAATTAATCAACTCAAAGTGGCAATGACAGTTGAACACGTTACAGAGTCGAACGAATCGTTACCTAAAATCAACGCATTTCACTTTATATCAAATATGGAATGCTGATCAAAACTAGATGTCTACCTAAATGGAACAGTTGTCAAATTCGGAAGCTCACGTTTAGTGACAGTTAATTAACTCGATCCGTGTACAGAGAAAACGTCCAGACAACGCAGAGCCATCTTCGTTAACGACTCGGTAAATTATTCAGATTCCCGGTAGCTAGCCCATTACAATCGGAGATAATTTTATCGATCCAGATACATCGCTGCACACGAAGGTAGGCCTACCTCTATGTGACATTACTACGAATTTATATTTCATAAGTTATTAATGTTAACCATTGGTAGTTTCCGCACTGGATGTCACGCATGTCTGGTCGGTCGTTTCGATAGTTACGGTTAAACCCGCATTCTCGTTATTGCCATCGCACGCAGAAGTCTTCGATTAACTCAGGCAAATGGGATTACTTCGCAAGATTTACCAAGATGGCATCGTAAAGATTTCAGTTTCTGAAGCAAAGGCGTTACCCCAACCGCCAATTGCAGTTTAACTCTATAAAACTTCATCAAACGCCTTCCCATATCAATCATGGTGTCCCTCAAGGTTCAGACATCCCACCGATATTGTTCTTCCTATTTAACGACGATCTCCTTCCTCCAACCCTCTCACTTATTCACCTATTCACTCTTCAACAGTCCATCAAACGATCTTATCCACCGCTTTCTCTACGATAGAAAATAAAATGACACATCCGAAG
The DNA here is from genome assembly GCA_011762755.2 of Epimenia babai. NCBI lineage: Eukaryota > Metazoa > Mollusca > Solenogastres > Cavibelonia > Epimeniidae > Epimenia > Epimenia babai. The sequence continues at coordinate 9,776 of WURV02074448.1, read as the reverse complement.
TTTACTTGGATGATACATTCAGTCACCCACTTACGTTAACCACCTGCAGAAAAAAAAACACGAAACATTAAGCTTATCCCACATCACTAAATTCTTCAATAACCTCCAACTCTTAAAACCAGCTACAACAGGTCAATTCTACAATAAACACACTTACATGAACACACCATCACAAATAAAAGCCACATTAACTTTTCAATTACTGATGTTGAAAAATGTTTCATTTCCTGCTACGGCTAGTTGTATTTTTAACTGAAACCACGTTCGTAAATTTACTCGTCCTCCATTGCGATAGCTCAAAAAACGTAAGATGCCTTCTGTTGATCTTTCATGAACATCCTTTGACCTTTTCCGCACAAAAATTTAGTAGCTACACTATTTACTAAACATTTAGTTTTACGGCTACAGTAGTAGAACTAGGTATCAGCACAATTATCGAGATGGACATAAATCTGACGATCGAGCGCATAAAGATGAAAAATAACATTGCTCTCATGGAACAGGTCGCAAAGATACAGTGTGAAGAGAAGCGGACCCAAAAGAGAATCTTGTGGGACGCCACACTCAAGAGATGCTCCCCAACAGCGGGGAGATGTCTCCCTGACTAATGAAAAACAGCTCACCCTGTTAGTTTTGAGATGCGAATGAGCGTCGATACCGGTCTATAGTTCTTGGGAATACGAACAACGAGAGTAGCGTTTTTTGTGCAACGGTCGAACGATCGCAGTCTTCCAGATCGGAGGAACAAGCGAGGCTGCGAGCGACGCATTTATAATGATTGTGAGCAGCGCCTAAGCAACCATTCAGGGATCGGTCCGCCGCATTCGATTTACGACTACAGATAAATGATATAGTATCATCAGGACTGACGAAAGAGAAAGAGCCACCAACAACTTTCAGGTAACGGCACTTCTTCAACGACATTTTTCATGTCTCTCTCGATATCAGGCGGATGTCAAGCATTTTGTTCACAAAGTCTGCAAACTGTTCAGCAAGAAAAACAGGCGAATCATCCGGTGGGAGCTTTTGCAACTCCGCGCGATCTACCAATGCATTTATTGCCTGATACATTGCGTGCCGATTGGGTAAAAACTGAGATACACTGGGTGTTCATGTTATGATTCAGTGGCTTATAAGCTGCGAAGTAATAAAAATGCCAGTAAATTTGGGCTCGACACATGTATTAAATTACAAAATGCAGTTTCATCCAAAAATATGGTAAGGAGGAAACGACTTATAGACCACCCTCTATAGTGAAAATAACTGCGTCTCCTAGTATATGAGTCAATTATTGCCTGCATAATTGGGGCTTAAGATTTATATTCGACATGTATATATAAATACCACATTTCCGATCAAATGTTGACAGCGACTAATACACTGTGGAATACAGTGACTGTCAGTAGATATCCGAAGATAATAGATTCGCAAGAATGTAATTGAAAAGACTTAAGATCTTGAACTACACGTTAATTTAAACACGCGACTCGCAAGTCTGAATTGGGACGTGAATTACTACCTCGCATGCTCGTATATTGTTAGCTGCACTGTCGAACAGTGACATACCATGATATGGATGGATCCTTTGCAGTGTTTGACAACACGAACAAACGACTGGATTGAGCAGGGTTCAAGGAGGAAATTAAGTCGCCACGAATTACCGTAGCCCGGGGGACAAGACTCATAATCTTGGCCCCGCGCACTCGCGGCTATAATGCGTGGGTCTTAATTACGATATACAGATAAGATCGGGGTTTCCTGCGTATTATAGTTGTCAGAAATTGATTTATCGGCCCGGGCGAGTACATCATTGGTAGCCATGGAGATATGGTGTTAGAAGCGACGGCCCGACAATTGTAGGTGCATTAAAGAAACTGACGTGCATTCCAACGGTAAAAGAAACGAGAGCTGGCTCTTTATCGTCATCCGGTAATAATGACGAAATAATTATAATATGGAATCACTGCGGGTGACAGCAGGGCTAAGACTGTGTCGACGATAGTTTTCATACCCAGTCCGCAATATTCTAGAGACGGCTGACATTCAGGATACTTAACACGTTCAAATGGTAGAATATCATCGAATATTTTCGAGCTATTATATTGAAGAAATATCTAGACACATTCACGGCAATGTGGGTTCTCAGAAAAGCTTTTACAGAAAGATACTGGCCAGAATTTATATTTCTTTCATTATATACGATTCAACCGGGAATGTTTCACGTGATATATATAGTGCCTCACCTGGATGGAACATAAGTGACTAGAAAGCATTCGAAGTGTGCAGACCGGGGAGTAACAGCAACACGAGGTAAAATATGTGTAGGACAGCAACACGAGGTAAAATATGTGTAGGACAGCAACAACAAATGACTCATCAGGAGATGTGTAGCTCTATACCCATCATCCTCTACGCCACGTAAAGTGCAAGTAATGAATTAAAAATTTTATTTGTTTTCCTCAATCCAGACCACCACGAAAATTTAATTTCGTTCAGTTATGTCATTTCCAAAATTCCAAGAAATTCCACTAATAGGGTCTAATCGACCGCAGAGATCAGACAGAGGATAAAATTGGCAGAAACATAATGTCATTCATCTGTGAAGGTAGGCACACGCTGGCACATTGGAAAAACGGGCCGCAGTTTGCCTATACCTGCTGTAGAAGATGATTTGTCGAATATATATCAAACCCGAAGGCGTAGGAGTGCGACTGTTCATTCCGGTAAAGGTCCCGTCGTCGTTCATGGAATATTGCGCCATTTGGCTTCAGAAACCGATAAATCAAAACTATATTTCGGCCATGGTTTATTTCTGGGATGTCCGCCTGTTGTCATAGATCGTTGTTTCGAGTAGAAAACACGCGCGTTGTATTGTTGAGGATAAGTAAATCTGTCGTAATAGGTCCTTATAAAGCGCTTCTAATTTGCGAAAGAATCGAGTTGGACGTTCTTATCTTTGTTTCTCGGTCTTCGTAGCATTGGGCCTGTTTTAATGATTTATTTATAGTCGACGTTTGCTTACACATTCCGCGGTCACGACTAATGCGATATACACACACGGTTGTAGTCAAACCACGTCCTCTTATCACATCTGATAGGTGGTCTTTCGCCAGCACAACTCCAAAATGTTGTAACGGTCTCGCGATTTTGTTACGACTTCAAACATCTTCGTGTTATTAAGATCCCAGTGAGAGACATACCTTTCTATAGACTTTTACATAATGCACATTATCTTTCAGTTTGTTCTTTTTATGCTTCGTATTTTGCGACTGAAACTGGAACTATACACACTGCCTTTTGCGGTAGACAAAATATTCTCAAATTAAAAAAGACCTTTTATTCAATGTGGGCTACATAGTCGCCGTTCGCCATCTTGAATTTTTAGTATCATTGTTGACAAAGATATACTGCACTTATAGATCAATGAATAGGCCTGTAAGTGTGTGTCATATTTCATTTCATATCACGGGTTGTAAAGTTTTTCACGCTCGACACCAGCAAGCGGTCACATTTTTACGTGTTCAAGCCGGTGTGATAAGGACCTAATACAACTAGGTCTTACGGTGGACGAAACAAAAAACGCACCACTAGGAGGACAATCTTATCGATTAGACGCCCTATCTCGCTAGATACAGCTCATAATAATTATGTATACCAGCTTACCAGATAGACAGCCGCGATGTCGGTCGAGAAAGTCCGAGCGCATGGTTCTTATATTTCTGATAAGAACGAGTTCTCTTGGTCCTTCTATTGCTGAAAAGATGGAAGCTCCGATGACGAGATAGAGGAGATAAAAGGCAAAAAGGACTAGAAGGCGAACGCCAACTCTGTTAAAAGTTATAGGGTCCATGTCTGAGAATCGTCTGCTCGCGCAAGGCTGTCGCGTCGATTTGGGCCGCGTCGCTAGCGGCACCTTCAGCCGCAGCCGACCCGCATCGATCAGATAGCGACGTAATTTTCACGTCTGTGGTTTCTGTTATTGTACGTTCCCGAGTATAGGGATGTCGTGATGCTTTCGCGCTAGTATAACGATGCCCACGGGCTATGGTTGCATACAACGCGATATACGAAGCGAAACCGTCGCCACCCGGGATTGCTCGAGCAGCCGGGACAAACGGGTAGCCACATCGTTTAATATCCAGTAATCAATTACGCCATGTAGAGACGAAGCAACCATATTAATCACTGTTCACGTAATTACAGTTTGGTTTGCCGTGTCAGCTATCTCTCGCGATATCATTACGGCTGACGTCGTTTGGAGGCACTTTTAATTAGATATTTCCTAAGGTTTGTATCGCGAAACCTTTTTTAATGAAACCATCGTTAAAAATGAGGGGATTTTATTATTTTAGTTGATATGAAATAGGTCCGTAACTAGAGTATCCTTTGTTGTAGATAAAATATGTGACCGTAAACAAAGGATCCGCAATGGTTCAATAATAGAACAAATAATTACGTCATGTCTTCTGACTCCCACCATAAAATTCGCATTCCCAACGAAATTTCTAGACACGCGTGTCAGGTTTACACCCACCATACGAGAACTGTTGTAATTAGATCATCTTCTAGGGTGGGGCCAACGCTAATTCTAGGCGGAAAGCGAGGGTGGTTATTGTCAAGAGGGACATACTCTCTGGAATACTCTCTATCTATAGTTCATGTATAGCTTCGCTTTTATCGATCAATATATGTAGCCATATTGCGTTTGCGCATTGAATTTTTCCCTGAGCACAAAAAGTTGTATGAACAAAATATTGTACAAAACTTGACAAGGTCTTGAGTTGAACTGTGAAATCTTTTTCATTAGTTTTAACACGTTAATGATAGAGTTAATTTCACATTTACCACAGTCCCAGGAAACAAGAGAACAACGTCAAGTGTTTCTAAGAAAATCTTTTCTCCATAAACAGCGAGATAGCGACCTTTTTACACTTTCGGGGACTGAGCGGTCTAGTTCGTCTTAATGTGGGCGATTTTTATAGGGCAGCACTGCCTAAATAGCGGCCACGCTGAATACGGCTCGCGGGATCTGAAGTTTTCGATCATGGGCTTAATCCAAGTGGCGCGATTATTAAGTGAATTCTGTTTCAATTATGTCTGATTAAACTTATATAGCGGAATCAAGTTTTTCTAAAATTAATTTCCTAAAAATATGTATGGAGCTAGTTTAACAAGCGAACATTTGACTCCGGCGTTTTTAATCATTAACTAAATCTACAAAATATAATTTTTCACATTGACTATTCTTAAATATTAATTATAAATCACTATCTTCTCGTATATGTAAACATGTTGCACATATCGTTGCTTTATACACATGTAAAATAGTCATAGGAATATACAGTGAATATATAATAAACATTTCAATTTGAAATGATCGTTTGTTATATGAAATATTGTTGCGGCCCTCGGAATTCAGCAGCTGACTTCGATAGGGTATAGCCCCTTTATCTCGTACATCATTCAGCTGTACTGTTCTATCACCACATCGAATTCGCATCGATCCAGGAGTATGCCAAGAGAGATTGCGTAGAGATTACTGAATCCGATAATCCCATTTGCGAACAGCGCGCCCGAAACACCATACGGCTTTTAGCTTTACGAGCTCGACGAAACGGGACATCGATCAATGAATGCAATGGCTTCCCCGAACCATATCTCGTGCCAAATTCGAAATATAAATTGTTCAGATGTAGTACATCCAGTCCGCAATTTTTATGAACTGCACGTATCGACGTTAATCCCCCCCTAAGTTTACACACGCGATGTATGGGTCTATTTTGCAGATGAAAATGTAGGATCTGTTGTGATTATCGACACAAAACGCGCGAGCCCTTTCAACGAGAAAGGCCCTCGATTCAATCGGAATATTACAACTTTTGCTTCATGACTGCACGAATTAATTACATATGCTTGTTTTTCTTAGTCGTCTTCGGTTTAACATGTTTTACAAGTCATTAAACGCAATTTTCAAATAGCCAATAACTGATTTATTAACAAGAGACATTTTTAATAAATACACGTGAAATAACAAACTCGCCGTCACACACATTCTCACATTCTAAAACATACTGCGACCAAGACGCGAATCTCGCGCCTGTTATTGGTCGATCGCTCATTCTACAGATAAACTAATATGACTTAAAAGCATATTGCTATTAACTCAATAGCATTTATGTAAATATAGGGGGAGGTAATTTCGTCGGTCGGTACACATGCGTCAATCTTCAGGTACTCTGGATACGTTTCTTCAACAGAAAATGTAAAATTCGACTGACAGAGACGAGATCACCTAAATGACTGAATATACGTACAGCCTCTACAGATGTGGCGATTGTTAAAATGTATTACTGTAATAAAAATAAAGGTATATGCGGGTACTGTGTTACATGATAATGGTTCTTGTGTTGTCATATATGAATTTTTTTCATCGATACCTAAAGCTCTGGAGATGGTGGGCACTCGAATGTGCCGGACTTCGAGGGCCTACCACCTAGAGATAGACGGCTTTGGTGGTTCATACAACGGTAGTGATTATGAGTGACAACACCTCATGATCAATAATGCGTGATCATACCCCAACCGCGATCAATGATGCGTGACCATGCATTAACCTGATCGAGAATGTATGACCAAACCTCTACCATGATTAATGATGCGTGACCACACCTCTACCGTGATCAATGATGCGTGACCACACCTCTACCATTATCAATGATGCATGACCACACCTCTACCATGATTAATAATGCGTGACCACACCTCTACCGTGATTAATAATGCGTGACCACACCTCTACCGTGATCAATGATGCATGACCACACCTCTACCGTGATCAATGATGCGTGACCACACCTCTACCGTGATCAATGATGCGTGACCACACCTTGACCATTATCAATGATGTGTGACCAAAGCTCTACCGTTATCAATTATGAGTGACCACACCTTGACCATTACCAATGATGCGTGACCACACCTCGATCGTTATCAATGAGGCGTGACCACACCTCTACCGTTATCAATGAGGCGTGACCACACCTCTACCGTTATCAATGTTGCGTGACCACACCTCTACCGTTATCAATGTTGCGTGACCACACCTCTACCGTTATCAATGATGCGTGATCACACCTCTACCATTATCAGTGATGCGTGACCACACCTCTACCGTTATCAATGATGCGTGACCACACCTCTACCATGATCAACGATGCGTGATCACACCTCCACCACGATCAATGTGTGAACATGCCTTTACCAAGGTCAATAATGCGTGACCACATGACAACTCTATCACAAAACCAGTCATGTGTGATCTGAGACAATGCAAATATTTAACGCAACTAAAAAATTTTCTGCAAAAATCATACATACAACTACTAGGACAAGGACAGCAAATTTAATTTTTCAATCGAACCATCATCCACATTGATACCATAGCGCACAATGAAGAGCAAACGAAAATGGAACTTCATCAACAAAGTCGTCAGAATAAACTGCTGTACAATACCCATGAAGGTGTTGGTGTAATGAGTTACTTCCCATGAAGCCAGTGTCGCTGTAAGGAGTTACTTCCCATGAAGCAGGTGTCACTGTAGTGAGTTGCTATATTCATCATTGTTATTGTAGAAGGCAAAATGAATAAATAGTATGGTAGTAGATGAAAAAAGCGACACTATGAAACATTGGCTATTTTTGGGAAACAAATTTTTCTATTGAAGTCGCACAAATGTTTTTCACGACACATGAGTATTTACAAAAAGCCTAATCGCGGGTAGGGGTGGGGGGTGTTCTATTTTGGTGTCTCGCAATACATTCAATTACTCCTGGTCAGATGAGGAACCATCATGTCTAACCATACAATTTCCTGTGGGCGTATTTCACGGATGTGAGTCGCAAGTCGACTTGTTCTGCTTGAATTATAACATCGTTTGCCCAGGTGACAATTTGAAATCATCCTGGGGGGAGATATACTCCACGGTCAATCAATCGTATCCTGGCTCGACATCTTGTCAGCTGGTCAGCAATGGACTTGGGTAATCAGTCTTGCGGACTCTGTTTTAAGATATCATGCCTAGCGGGGACCTCGGTCAGCAGTCAACCTTATCCTGCTTAAGACACGGTCAGCAGCGGGACTATGTAATCTATCTCTACGACTCTCTCCATGAAAACACTACGCCTAGCGGGGTCCTCGGTCAGCAGTCAACCTTATCCTGCTTAAGACACGGTTAGTAGCGGGACTATGTAATCTATCTCTACGACTCTCTCCAGGAAAACACTACGTCTAGAGGGGACCTTGGTCAGCAGTCGACCTTATCCTGCTCAAGACACGGTCAGCAGCGGGACTACGTAATCCATCTCCCTGACTCTCTCCATGGAAACACTACGCCTAGCGGGGTCCTCGGTCAGCTGTCAACCTCATCCTGCTCAAGACACGGTCACCAGCGGGACTACATAATCTATCTCTCGGACTCTCCATGAAAACACTACGCCTAGCGGGGTCCTCGGTCAGCTGTCAACCTCATCCTGCTCAAGACACGGTCAGCAGCGGGACTACATAATCTCTCTCTCGGACTCTCCATGAAAACACTACGCCTAGAAGGGACCTCGGTCAGCAGTCGACCTCATCTTGCGTGATATACGGGTCAAGGACGCCGATATATTGAAATTCTCCATCGTCCCCGATCGGCGACTGTTCGTTACTCATATTCGTCGAATCGTTGAGAAACGGCACGATTTCAGTATAATCCGCGATCCCATTCACCGGTAAATGGGTCGCGTCTAGTGAGTCATTGTTATATGTCTTTATCGAAGCATTCGACGTGCTCGGTAAGTAGAAATTGCTGGCAGCCATATTTGCCGCGTCGGTCATGTAATAGTTAGGAAGCGACGGCGGTGAGGGTAGGACGTCGGGTGGTATGAAGTAATCCACGCTGTAGCCGCTGTTTGAAACATTCAGCCCGTCTGGCATGTAATAGTTGGCGTTTGGTATACTGGTGACTGCGGGCATGTAAAACTGCTGGCTTGAAGGTACGTCCTTGGCGTGCGCCGTGTAGTAGTTGTTGTTGATTCCGTAGTCAGTCGCGCCAAGAGAGTCCGGGTTTTGGCCCGCCATTGTGTCGGTGACTGATGGGTTCACGAGGAGGTGGTTCACTTTGCTGTATGCCGATTCTAGGTCGTCGAGGAAGCATTCGTCGATCACGGGAAGCTGATCCATGGGGATACTGGCGCACGGTCCGGACAGATCTGTCGTGTCGAGGCTGGCGAGAGTATCTTGTATGATGTCGAGAACCATGTTGTCATCTTCGGTGGCCATTGGAGGGAGGTCGACGACGATGCTGTCTTTGGTGCTGGCGTCGTACTGAATGTCCGCAGTGTTGTAGTGGTGCGCCTGGGGGTCAATCGGGCTGGGTGAGGCGTTCTCCGCAAGACCCTCGGGTGGGCTGAGTTTGGCTAGTTCCTCGCGCAGGTAGTTGTAGTGACGCTGAAATAAACCGGTGCAATCTAGTACCGCATTTTCTAACTTTAATGATTTGTGTCGTTTTTTGGGGGAAAAAATTATCATTCACGGAGAATTATTTATGAAAATATACAATACGGAATATATACTACCACGTACACACCTCAATAGAGTAGGCACAAAACCTGGCTGAATAAATTGAGAATGGAAAATCAATCTTAATAAAACTGAAAATCGAATGTTGCATACCTACACAAGGTGTTGCAGGAAATTTTAAAGTAAAGCCTGGAAACATTCCATAATAACATATATA
>WURV02074447.1:0-45048 GCA_011762755.2 Epimenia babai | reverse complement strand
AGCGAGCGCGACGCCGGTAGACGGGCGGGGAGGGTGGGAGGGAGTATCCACCATGAGCAAAAACGGATCCATCTCAGAAGGCGACGTTCTCCGAGGGGAACTCGTCCATCTCCGTCGGCAAGCGGCTGCGGCTGTCCAAGCTGTATCGAAGATCGAGCACGAGTATCAGCTTCTGTCGAGGGCTTTCGCGACCCTCCTCCACTCTCGCGGTGAGACGTCGGTCGAACTCCCGAACTCGGCCGCGCAGGCAGCCTTTGACGCATGTTGGCACCGGCTTGATCTCGAGGTCTTTGTCCCGCAGGTGGACGAACTTCGGGCTGAGGTCGAGCGGCTCGAGGCAGAAGTCGAGACAACCCACTCCCAAGAGCTCGGCAGGGTGCAAGCCGACCTCCGCGACGCCCGGAAGGCCCTCGAAGAAGCTGAGAAGGCCGAGACGGCCCTCAAGGTTTCTCTCGTGCCTGTGACGAAGAAGGAGCGCAGAGAGGCTAAGAGGCGGCAGGAGAAAGCTGCGAAGAAGCGTCCCACAATCCTGGGGGCCGATGGCCAGGGGATCGAGACGTGAGTCTCCTAGGCACGCTCGGCTTCGAGTTCCCTGAGGAGGACCCGAAGAAGAAACCCTTCCTCGATGCCTCGAACTTCTATGAAGACCAAGGCGGGCTCTTCCTGCCCGTCCCCGATGCAACACCGAAGAAGCATCCCGAGCCGCTGCCTGGGCCACTACCCGGGCCGATCGCCGTCCCGTGCGCGCTCGAGGACAAGCTCGCCTCCCTCAAAGCGAACGGCGTCAACATGACGCTAGAAGAACTCGCCAAGATGGAGGTCGCAAAGGCGTCCAAGAGCCAGGCTCTACCCGCGGCGGCCGCGCTAGCGGCGATGTTCGCGTCGCGCGGCCGTCTGGTCGTCAGGAAGAACCCCGACCCTCAAATCGAGGCCATCTCGACCCCCCACGTCGAGAGCCTTCTCCTATACGGCTACTCGAACGGCCTCGTCTTCTAGCCGCTCCGCGGGATGCCGCGGAGCTTCGGTGCCGAGTAGCCCTCTGGGGGCTGACCGTGGATCCACCCGAAGAGAGCCCATCGTCCGTGGAGGAAGTCCTTCGACCAGCACTCGACTTGGCGGATCTTGTGCTGTTGGAGGGGGTGGAAGAAAACGAGCGAGTTGTTCTTCGGCTCGAGCCTGGTGCCGTCCAGAAATTCGAGCTCACCTCCCGAGAACATCTTCGGCGTCGAGTGCAGGTAGTAGCAATACGAGAGCCGCCGCGTTTCGACGAAGACACCGTCGTAGCCTGGCGCGTCGTCGTGCCAGCAGAAGTGGCTACCGTGGTGGTAGAGCGTTGCGTGGGTCTCGATGAACTCGAGGTCGAAATCAGGGATCTGGTTCGCCTCGATGGCGTCGGGTAGGAGCTCGACAATCCGAGCTCTGAGCCTGGCGATGCCGTCCCAGTGCTTATCGACCTCAGGCAGCTCGTAGTTGAACCGGTCGACCCCCTGCGCGTCGCCGCCTCGCGCAAACCCTGCACGATTGGCGTGTAGCCACTCCGCCACCTCGCCTACAAACTCAGCGGGCATGGCGTCTTCTACCGTCGTGAAGAGGGCTTCGCGATACCTGCCGGGTAGGGTATGCTCGGGAGCGGACGATTTGTGCCCGGGCCTGATATCCGCTTCGGCGGTGTCGGGCCCGTTTCTTTGATCGCCGCTCATGCCATCGCCTTGAGGGTGGCTTTGAGCACGTCGAGAGCGGTATCGACGACGTTCCCGCGGCGCACGACCTTCGCCTTTTCGCGGTCGATCGCGTCGATGAGATCGTCGATCTCTTCGGATGCGAGAGCTCCTAGCCGGTCTGAGATGTCGCTCAGGTCTACGCCTTCGAAGTCGAGGTTAGAATCTTCGGCAAGGATCTTGTCCCAATCGGCTCCGCTCATCGCCCCGCCCTCCACTCTTCGTAGAGCCGTTTTGCAACGCCGACATAGTCGACGCTCCCGAGTTCCTCGAGCCAGGCGTCCATCGACTTCGCAAGGCTGGAGTAATCGGCCAAATCCTTGTCAATGCCTGCGAGGATCTTCGCCTTCACCGCTGCATCGACACCGGTGGCGCGCTCTACGAATGTGCGGAACGCTCCTGCGTGGGCGCGAAAAAGCTTCTCGCGGGCATGGCTAGCGTTGAGGGCTGGCGTTGCGTCGTCGGTGAAGAGCGAGCACGCAGGGAGGAGGACGAGAAGAAGCAGGAAGTATCTCATGGAAGTAGGTATTTCGCGCCGGCTGCGCCGGCTGCTGCGGCCGCTGCGGCAAAGGCTGCGACCTTGGTTTCGATGGTGGACACCTTGGCGAAGAGCTTCGCAAATTGCCCGTCAACGTGGTTCCGCAGCGTCGCGAGGCTCGACGACGTTGCTGTATTCTTGGCTGTCTGAGCCTTCCACCTCTCGGATTCGCGCCCGTGCGCCTCCCTTCTATGACCTTCGAGGTCGCGGACGCGGCGCTCGAGTTCGGAGTTGATCTTGTCTTGGTCGGTCGTCATAGAGCAGGTCGGATCTGTGGTGGTCATTTGGCGAGCCCTAGGGAAGGGGTGCGACCCAGTAGGTCGCGGTGATTTGGACTTTGTCGCCTGCAAGCCCCACGGGTTCGATGGTTGCGGGGTCGATGCGGGGCATGATCGCACACCGGTGTTTCTTGAGGACCTCGCCGATCTCTTCGGCGGCTGCGCGGGCGCGGCCTTGAGCTTCGTCGCGGGTCTCTTGGGTCCCGTCGACGAGCTCAGTCACCTCTGCGGCTCGGGTCGAGGAGGGGGTAAACTTCTTCTTTTTGGTGGTTCGTGCCATACTGGGATTCTAGACGACGTCGAGCGTCTGCCAGGAGGTCCCATCGTAGTATTTGAGTTGTCCTGTGTCCGAATCGAAAGCTATCAGGCCTGCGGCCGGGCTTGAGATAGTGCTCGCAGGGTTGCTCATCCGAGGAGGGAGAAAACCCTTATCGGTGCTCTCGACCTCGAGCGCAGCAGATGCGTCAGGGCTGCCAGTCTGCCCAATGGCTACCGCGTCGTCTTCGAACCTAGCCTCACCGGTGATCTCGATTTGGCCGTCCACCCGTAAAGCCCCTGAGCCAACTGCGTCAGGGTCGACGATCATGTCGGCACCGTTGTAGTAGATCTCGGAGTCGTTGGCCGTGCCGAATCGGACCTTGACGTTGTCGGCGTGGTCGTCGCTCCCTCCGCTGGCAGAGGTCCACCCCCCGTCATAGAACTCAAGCTCACCGGTCGTCGAGTTCACGCGGAGCTCGCCGTTGGTGGGGAGCGAACTTCGTTGGGCAGTTGTTCCGTAGGGGATGCGGACACCGTTTTCGCCAGCAATCGAAACGAACTTCTCCGCCCCTGAGAGCTGCCCGGTGATGAGCTCGGAGAAGCTACCCGCTGAGTCGATCTCGCCAAGCTCTATAGCCTTGGTCGAGGACTGCCTCAGGTATCCCGATCCACTCGCCATACCCCCGGATGTTGACGGCTTCCCCGTCGCGAAAGCTACGCCTGGCGCGGCCGCGATGAAGGCTTGAGTCTTGGGGTTGTCGACGTCTTGCCCGCCTTCTAGGAGGTAGTCCTCCATGGAGAGCTCGGCCGGCGAAAACAGGACGCCACCGTCTGCGGAGCCGCCTCGGACGTTGGTATCGAACGGGGTGCAGGCGTAGTCGAAATCCCCACTCTCGGTCTGGCCTCCCCACGCTCGAGCTACAAGAACTGTCGGCCTGTAGAACTCCTCGAGCTCAATCGCGGTCCCTGGGAGCCCTGGGTTGTGCTCGAAGTGGGGGACGCCCTCGACCCATAGCTGAGGCCTGAAAGAGACCGACCCGAAACCCGACTGGATTGGGCGGAAGTAGGCGTATCGACCGACGCGCTTCGAGACCGCGTTCCCCACCCGGGCCACGATGCCCGTATCGTCGTCATCGTGGTCGTGAGGGACGCCGAAGTCTAAATCGCCCCCGCGGCGCGTGCCGCCCCGGCCTGGGCCGCCCAGACCGACCCCGACCTCGGGAACGTCACCCGACCCTACGCGGAACTTGTCGAAGCCTTGGTCGCTGTCCTCACCCCACGGCGGGACCAGGGGTGCCCGCGGGCCGCCAGGCGGGGGCGCCCCGGGTGTCTTGGGCCCAGGCCTCGTAGGCCCTCCCTGGACGTCAGGCGGCGTCTGACGGCCTCCACCGGTGGCAGGGCCCGGAACACCTCCGGGCCTTGTCGGGGGCGGTAGGCCGCCTGTGGGAGGCCCGTAGCCCCCACCAGGGCGCACGGGCCAGGATCGGCCGGGACCGGGGCCCGGGCGGGTAGGACCTCGGGGCGGGGGCGTCCCCGGTCGAGGTGTCCTCGGCCCTGGGCGAGTAGGGGCTCCGGGCCGACCGGGGCCGGGGGTGCCTGGCGTGCCTGGCCCCGGTGTGCCTGGGGTTCCGGGACCTCCGGGTCGGGGCGTTCTAGGGGGCGGATCGTCACCGGTGGTAGGCGGGGCTTTGGTCGGCGTGCAGTCTGGGACCTCAGCCCACCATCGCCACATACCCGGGCGCGGACCACCTACAAATCGGTGGACCATCCCTTGGTCGTAGCTCAAGTGGACGAAGCTCTTGAGCGGGAAGCTCTTCACGTCCGGGGGCCAGTCACCCTCGAAGAGGAGCGGCGCGTCGTAGTGCCTATCGCGGTAGAAGTAGGCGTCCGTCGAGATGTGAGTCGAGCAGATCGGATTCCCGTCCGCGTCGGTCGAAATTACATGCTTGTCGTCGAGTCCCGCTCCGCCGTGGATTGGGCCGGACGCCTTGGTGTTCTCCATGAGCCCGACGCCAAACCCAGCCCTTGGGCTGGCTTGGAACTTCCCGAAGTCACACACGGCTTTAGGGGCATCGCTGGATCCCTCCGATGTAGAGCTTGAACTCGCGTTTCCTCCGCCTACCTCACCGGGTGCGCCAGCGAAATCCAAACCAGAGGAGAGAAGGTTCGTCGCGGTCTCGCCAGGCTTGACCGGGACGTTTGTAGCTCCTGGGCGGGTAGGGGTGATCGACCCTCCTGTAGCCGACCCGCGGGATCCGCCCTTCATCGGGATCCAAACTGCGCCGAACCCCATGATCTGGTCTTGGCCTGAGGTCGCGTAGTTGATCGCGATGGCGTTGTAAGGAGCGGCCCCCAGGGCGTTGGTCGACCTGTCGTTTAGAGGGACGACCCGGAACACCGACTGTAGACGAGCGTGTCGACCCCCGAAGCCTGGCCGGTTCGACCCGCCCATACAAAGCTCACCGTTCGGACCGCAGTCCACGACGAGAGTCCCCGCCTCCCCAGGCCCTGCAACACTCGGCGCGACGAGCCGGGGGTCGGCATGGAGTATGATCTCGCGTTGCTGGTTCTCCTCAGTCGAGGGGACGGCCAGCATGAAGACGCCAGCGGGGATAGAGTTGAAGCATTCGGGCCAAGCTGGCTCCTTGGAGCGGAAGCGGACGTCGTTGACGATCTCAGCTTTCGGGACGTTGGTAGACGTTCTGCGGTCTTGGATGGTGAGAGGCTGAACGGTGGACGCATTGACGTAGTAACGACCCCCCCCGTTTCCACCGCCGACCGTGAGCGCACCCCACGCCATCGACCAAGCCCCCATCCGCCGCTTTTCGCGATCCTTGGTCTGCCAGAATAGCCAAGGGTGGACGTCGCCGAGCGTGCCGAGGCCGCCATCGCGGGCATACTCGAGGACGCCGCTCTTGCCACCGCTGCCGGGGTCGGGGCGGACATGAACGCGGCCACCCATGAGAGCCATCCGCACACCGACGCCAACGTCTTCCTCATGGTCTTGGAGAGGGAAGGCCCCTAGCTCCGTCCAGTCGGTGAACCCTGAGCTCACGAGTCGCCCCCGGCAAAACGGACGATCCCTAGAACCACCTGACGGGCGCCCTCACTCATGAGCGCAAGGCGGGAGATCGGCTTTTGATTTCCAGGGAATTCGTGCATCGCTGAGACCTTACCCGACGGTGCCGCAGCCGCAGCCACTGCCACCCCCGACATATTGCCTTTCATGTCGATACCGTTGGGCGGCAAGGCTGTTGTGACTCGGCCCTGGATCGAGTCGGCAAAGCTGGCGTAGAACTCAGCCGCTACGGCTCGGGAGTGCGAGTAGAGCTCTCGTTGCTCGTTTATGAGGACGAACCCGTCCAGAGTGCGGCCATCAATTCCCGCCTCGGTGGTGCTGTCCTGGTCGAGGCCGAGAAGCCTGCCGAAGGTTTGCCGGGCCTGATCGTCGTTACGCCACGCAAAGCGCGCAGTCGCCTCCGTCGGGGGGATGAAAACTTCCAAGTCTGGACCCTTCCCATCTTGAATACGCCAATCCCCTTCCGTGAACTTGCGAACGTCTTCGGCGGTAATTACTTCCTTGTGGAAGATACGCTTTGAATTGGGCGCTCCTGGGATGATCGTGAGCATGATCTTGTAGCGGAGCTTGTCGGCCAGGAAGATCCCATTCGTGCCGCCTTCGACCTTGGTCCCATCGCCGAAGATAGGCTTGGTGTCTTGCTCACCCATGTCGCGAGTTGGGCTCCCCGGGGCGTTTGACCCTTCTGGCTCGATGTGGCAGGGGACGAAGGATTGATCGGTGCCGTAAGGGGAGATGATCCAATCCAAACGGAAAATGCCGAGGTCTCGGTCGATGAAGTTGACCTTGGTCGGCCCGGGGCTCGTGTCGATGATGCGTCTCGAGGAGTTCTCAGAGGGCGCAAGATAGTCCACGTTCCGTAGATACTTGAAGCTCTGAGGACTCTTGCGCCGCGTCATCATCTTCCCCTTCGCGCTAGGGATGACGCACGCCTGGCCCCACACCGCCGCCGGCGCTCTGGCACCGGTGATGGGGTCTACAAGGGCGACGCGAGCGTTTACGAGATCTCGGCTCCGGTCGTTTAGGAGTTGATTGATCCGAAAGCTCTGGCGGAAGTGTTGCTTGATCGCTTGGACTCGCATCGAGACGTTGGCGTCTTCGTCGAGGTCCTTGCCACCTGCGCCGAGTGCGCCGTCGAGATCCCCTGCGAGCCAATGCTTCCGAATGGTGTCGAAATCCCATGGATCCGAGTTCGGCGGCCGGATCTCATCCATCGCTGTGAGCCACGCTCGAAACTCGACCCACGTCCCGGGAGGAAGATCCCGCTTCGTGACGCTCTTCTTGAGAATCGGGTCGTATTCGGTAACCGTCGTCTTGTCGTCGATAGTCGGGATGACGTTTTCGATGTAGGGATTCGTCGGGATCGGCTGCGCTATGGTGCCGCCTGAGAAGTCATCCTCGAACTCAAGGAGGACCTCGATTTCGCGCTGGTAGTGGATGATGACTCTGGAAGGGCGAACCCCTTGCCGCTCGACAACGACGGCACTCTCCCCATCCCACGTAGTGAACGGGAGGCTTTTGAAGTAGGCTTCTGCCTTAGATAGGTCGGCACCGTTGATGATGCGAACCACCCCTTGAGGATCCACCCAAAGCGTGGCTCCGGGGATGTAGCCCAGGAGCCTAGCGAGGGCTACATCCCCTTGGTCCCGGAGCGTGACGTTTTGAAGCGTGAACTCGCGAGCCCCAGCCCCTCCGGCTTTTTCGTCTACGGGGAAGTCGTCGAGCACAAAGGGGAAGGGCTTGACCTCTGTTTGCAGTTGAAAGAGAACGTCTTCGAGAGCCTCTTTCGCCGTCCACGCGACCTCCCCGTCGATGAGTGAAAAGCCTTTGTAGTCGTATTGGTCTACAGTAACGAAGCCCTCATAGGGGACGTTGATCTTCGCCGTTCGGTCGCCAGTCTTCTTGGGACTGTTGAAGTCTCGGGATACGAGAAGGTATTGCCAGCGCCACCGGAGATCCGCGAGGACGAACGTCCTCCTGTTCGGTGAATTGCTCGGCTGCTGGTAGAGGAGGGTCAGGTTCCGAATTACGAGGGTCTTACCCCTCGAGTCGGTTATCGAGAGATCCCCGTCTTTGCCGAGCATCGACTTTAGCTTTCGGTCCCAGTCTTCTCGATGGACGGAGAACGTCCCCAGGTGTGGGCGGGTCCCCGTTGTGAATCTCCACCCGACTGAGGACACGGCAGCGAGCTCGACGCCAGCAAAGGTGATCTTGGGGGGTTGTAGGGTCATCGCTACGACGGGATGCGGGTCCCGGAACCAGGCTTGAAGTGGAGACGCTCGACGACCGTCTCAGTGATCGCGGTTAGTTTGAGCTGCTCACCGTCGTTGTCTAGGGCTCCAAGCCATTGGTCGGCTACCTGGCTCGTGTTCGAAACGATGTTCCAGCCGTCGCGAGAGACGTCTTTCCCAAACGCTGGTCGGATCGAGCCGACCGTGTCGAACTCACCTAGTTCGTTGTATTTCGCAGTCTTCCCAAGCCTGCGCTGAGGGAGTTCGTCTCCGAGGATAACGGCCGTCCTCGTCCAGACGCGCTCGACGGTGGCCCACCCCACATCAGCATACATGGTGAGTTCACCCCCTGCATGCACAGGCGTGTAGTCGATCGTCCGCATCTCTCGATACGCCACGTTCTGAGCGACTTCGACAACACTCCCTCCGCCGTCTTTTTGGTAGAGCCACTGGAGCGAAGCGGAGAGCCTCTTCGAGGTCTGGTCGTAGGAGATTCGTCGATCTTCCAGGCAGAACGCCCCTGGAGAAAACTCGCTTCGAAACTCGCTAGTCACGAAGCCGCGGATCTTGTCTTCGAATAGTTGCTTCGGGTCGGTTGTCTGCTCGACGTCTAGGAAGCATTCAAACGTCCCAACTACGCGGCGGAGCCGTTGGATACCTTCGCGCGAATCGGCTGGATGCTGGCTGAGATCGGTGAATACGACGCGGTGGTCTCTGATCTGAGCGTCGTCGAGCGTGCCTAGACTCTGGTTGTAGAGAATCTGTTGATACTCGCGGAGGAAGTTCGTGTTCGCCGTGTTGCGGTCTAGATCGAAGCCTTCGTCGAGTAGCTCCATCGTCGGGGACCCGGCCAGGCTCGAGATGAACGTCGAACACAGAGAGTCGGCGTTGGACTCGTAGTTTTGCTGAGAAGTTGACCCGCTCGTAGCCGTGTAGGCCCCTTCACACGTCACAAGAACACGACGGCCAGGTTCGTAGGAGACGGAGAACTTCGACTCTAGCAACCCGGTGCCGTCATCATCGCTCGGCAGTTCCGCCTCAATCGACACCGTGTAGGCCCGTGAGAAGCCTCTATCGGTTTCGGAGTCGCCGCTCTTGACGATCGAACTTATCGGGTTGAAGTAGTCCGTCCCGCTCGTATACGTCCAGGTGTCCCCCGAAAGCGAGATGACTAGGTCTTCGTCCCGCTTGCGAAAGTCAGTCTCTAGGGCATCGGAGAGGCTCTGTAGCGTCCCGTAGCTAGACGCCACGACCATGACGTCGAAAACAAGGCGGAGGGTCCTGTAGCTCTTGTCGATGACGTAGGGGCCGAGAAGCTGGTAGACCGAACTCGACCCGCCTACAGATCGGCCGGCGTAGGAGATCGAAAAAGGGTTGGTTACGCTCATCGGTTGACGCCCTCAACGACGTAGTCGACTGCGGCCGCGATGTGGCGACCGATGTTCACAGCTTGTAGGTTCTCTAGTAGTAGTTTTGTGTATCCAGAAACTGCGGCAGACGACACGGTCTTTAGGCCTGGGCCCAAGAAGCGGGGATCCTGGCGGAGGATGTTACGACCCTTCTCGACGTCCGATCGAAGTCTCGCAGCCGTGTTATAGAACTCCGTGAGGTGGGCACTCAGACCGCGCTGACCTACATCGTGAGCAAAAGCCGCTTTCACCTGCTCCCTCGCCGCTGCCTTAGCCCTGGCGGAACCGAGCTTATTGTCGATCAACTCTTGAGCTTGAGCCCAGTAGGGAACAAGAGCTTCTTCGAACGGGTCGACTTGCGCAGCGGTAGGACTAGACGAGAACCGAGCAACAGCCGCAGTGGCACCGGTGATCCCGGCAGCCCGGACGGCTAGGGCTGTCCTCCTGCGAGCGACTGCCGAGGCCCGACGGAGCCCCTGCTTCTTCGCCTTGTGGAGCTCCCTGACCTCAGCTTTGGCCTGCCGAGTATCGACGCGGACCGGAATCTTCTCGGTGATGTTCACTTCCCACCCCCTACGAACCCTCGGACCTCGTCGACCAAGCGGCCGACTCCCGCCTTGACCTCCTCGATGATCTTCTCGACGGCTTCCTTGACGGCTTCACCTCCGAGTTCCTGCTCGATGGCCGCGTTACCCCTTTCCGTGATCTCACGGAGACCCTTGACGTTCTCGAAGTAGTTGCGGACGTCGGGTGTGACTTGGGGATCTTTCATTCGGCCGATGATCTCGGCGTAGGCTGCCTTGGTTTGCTCTCGCGCTTGCTGCGACGCCCGGATCTCAGGGCCTGAGAGCTTCTGATCTAGCCAGTTCGTGACGGGAGATCCGAACTCGGAGATTAGACCGCCTGCGGCTTGCGTGACTCTGCCGGCCGCACGTTGCGCCAGGCCAAAGCCCGCGCCTGCGACAGTGCCCAACACCGCCGCGCGGCCTACCCCGCCCCCAAGGCTCTTCGAAACGCCTTCCGCCGCGGCTTGGCCCTCTTTCGTCACACTGCGGAGGTCGGCCTTCGCCTGCCGGGTATCGAGGGTCACCTTGACCTTTGCGTTTTTGCTCATCGTCCCGATGCTTGCTGTTTGCCGAGGACCCAGCGGATCCCGTCGATGAGGTCATCCGCCGCAGCCTTGAGACCACCGGTGGCGCCGCGGATAGCTTGATCTACGATGGTGTCGTCGGAGTCGAAGGCCTTCTCACGTTCGATCAAATCTTCGCCGACTGCGATGGCCCGCTCGCGGTCTTTGAACCAAGCCCCCAGTTCGGCGATTTGACTTGTGACTTGCCCTTCTGCCCCGGCGATACCGAGAAGCAACTCGTTCGACTCGATGGCCCCTCGAGTCCTCGACGAAGCGGCTGCGTCATGAGCTAGGTCGCCGTAGATCTTAGCTCGGTCCATCGCAGCTAGAAGTCGACCCGATACGCCAAGCTCAGCGCGGCGAACTCGATCCCCTGCCAACCCTACAGCGTCGTTGGCCAGGAGCACTAAGCCCGCAGGACCCGCAAGACGCGAGGCGAGTTTGCCTCCCCACTTGCCAGCAGATTTCGCTACGTTCCCAGCGGACGCCGCCGCTTTGCCAAATCGAGCTGCTCGTCTCGTCTGGGCAGCGGCGCGGATACGGTTAGCCCTCCGCAGGCTCCGCACCATCCGAGCCCGTCGACGCTTGGCTCGGTCTAGCCTTCTCTGAACAGCGGCTTTCTCTCTAGGGCCTCTCTCCTGCCGCGTAGCAAGGCGCGGCGAGATAACCATATCGTCACGTTGGCTCACGTCTTCACGAACGCCCCTACCATGCGACCATCGGAGCTACCCTCGACAACTCCTGCGGATTGCCGGGCGTTGTAGTCCGCGAAGATCGAATAGGTTCGCCCCGCTCCTGCGGCATGGTTAGCAGTGAGCGCCGATCCAGTGTATACGATAGCCTCGCAGTCGTCAGGGCTTTCAGCCGGCGACGACCCAGTCACATACCCCAACCGGTAGCGGACAAAATCGAAACGCGCTGAACAGTGGGCACCGGTCCAAGTGAAAACGGACCCGGTGCTCTTTAGCTGTTGGGGCTGTGAGAAGTGAGCGCGGGCTGTGCAGAGGGCCGAGATCGTCGTCTCGTCGAAAACGAGGTGTCGACCACGTCCGTAGAGCTGCGGCGTCCCGGTAGCCGTGGACTGGAGCAAAACTTTAGCGCCGTCTACCCCAGTGAGTTCGCCGACTGCGGTCCTCACCCGCTCAGAGAGCTCAAGCGCGCCACGGTTCGCCGATTTGTTGAGACTCGACACCGCGCCACCGGTGAGGGCCGACTCCCCCATCGGATCCCCGGCGACGTTGGCGGCCGCTAGGATCGTGAAGCTCTGGTCGATGAGATTCGGGTCGTCGGGGTCGACGACCCCGGTGTCGAGGAGCACGAGAGCGAAGGGGGCCCCATTGGGGAGCTGCTCTTCGCTCGGTAGGCCGGCGAAGATGTGGACGAGCCGGTCCCCGAAGACGACCGAGGTCCCGTCGCGCCAGGTCACGAGCTCGAGCTTGCGCTTGATCTGGCCGGCCATTTGAAGGGGGTTCATGCGTCGGCTGCCTTGCCAAAGAGTGTGGGGCGCTTGGGGGGTGCGTCCTGGGTCGAGATTGAAGCCCCCCGTCGCTCCCCCATTCCGGCGAAGGACGAGGGGGTTGAGAGATTCGTCGATCTGGGGGCGTTTTGGGACCCTTGGCGAGTCGCTGCGAACCTTTCGGCGTTCCGCATAGCCAGGGCGGCCTCAGCATCTTCATCGCCCCGCTCGGCAGCCAAGGCCAAGGTCGAACCGAACGGATCGGCGGCGGCGAAGCCGTAGAGACCGGCGACGTCTTCGACGTAGGCGTCGCCGCGCGCGGCGAGCGCTTCTTGCTCTCCCTCGGGGAGGGCGAGGAACCAATCGAAAGGGGGGCGCTGAGCTCTGAGCCAGCGGTCGAAGGAGTCCTCATCGAGTTCGACTTGGGTGACAGTCTTCCTGAAAGGCCAGATTCTCATAGCGCAAGGTCCTCAAGGCGGCCGACGGAAAGGATGCGACCTGAGCCGTCCCGGAGGCACTCAATCGAGACCTCGAGACCAAACTCTTCGCCCCTCTGGAACGCGAGCTCGGCCCCGCCCGCGAAATCGGGAATCCCGTTGTAGATCAAAGCGGCTGGCGCGTGGACCGTGTCGTCGGGGACGAAGAGAAAGATCTTCCCGCGAGAGCTGGAACTCTGCCCAGGAGTGCGGGACCCCGGCTCGCTCCATACCGGGTGTCCAGTAGTCGCGCCCTCGGCATACCCCCCAAGAAACAAGGCCTCGACTGCATCCTTATCCATGCCTCGAAAGAAGCCGTTCAGAAGGAAGCGGTTGTTCCCTTCGAGGACGTCGCTGGCCTCTCCGAGCCCTTCGCATTCGACTAGAAATGGCGTCCCGAGAGGAACAATAGCGACGGCCTTCGTCTTGCCCAGTTCGTCACCGCCGTAGCTGTTGCTAGGGGTTGAAAGGTTCGTCGGACCTACGATGAGCCGACCTGGAGCGCGGATAGTGGTTGAAGAGTTAGGAACGCTCATCTACCGGACCTCCATGATCGTGACGCCGACGACTTCTCGAACGTCCGCGATCGTCTTCTTTGTGATCCCGACGAAAGGCCGAGCTGCGACCTCACCTTCAAGCCCGTCGTCGAACTTCTTCGCGAAGAGCCAACCAAGTTCATCGCGCCGACTCTTGTTCTGCTTCTTGAGCCAGTTCCACAAGAGCTTACGAATCGGCTTGATCGGCTTCGACCGGATAGGTCCGCCCTCTTGCAGGGTTCCTGCATACTCCAGGTTACTACCTACCTCTACTGCTGCCGATCCGAAGACCTTGTAGGCGATTGAGCCAGCGAGACGTCCCGTGTCGCGTAGAGCTGGCCTTCGTTCGAATCTACGCGACGGGGGGCTTTTCCTACCTGCGTGGAAATCCTCGATAATCCCATATACGTTAGGGACTGCCCTAGCATCCCACTTGTCGCGGCCATGCTGCTGCTCACGAAAAGCGAGTTGACTCTCCGCGACCATGAGGACGCCGATTTGTGCCAGCGCGCCGCGGGGGTTCGCGAGGTTGTCCTCCCACCTCTCGAGCTTCGCGCCCTTCTTGAAGGTCGCTCGAGTCATGGGGTCAGTCCTCCGCGATACTGCGTCTTGGTAGGTAGTTCCGGCCACCAGGCAAAGAGCCTGGATCGCTCCACCCTTGGACCCGCCGACCGTTGCTAGCGAGCTCGCTTCGCTGTCGAACTCCAGAGTTTGAGCTTGGGCCTTTGCGGCCGCGGCCGCCTTGGGTCCGCTTGAGTTGCTCAAGGAGGCCTCCGTCGCCGAAGACTTCCTTCCATTCGACCTCTGCGATAGAACTCGAAGTCCCGCCCCTTTCGAAGAGAACAGCCACGACCCCTCTCACCCCAATCGCGACATGCTGGGAGTTGGCCGCGTCGTAGCTGCGCTGAGCGTAGAGCGGAAACAGGTCGATGAACTGCTGAGCCGCACTCTCGCCCGCGGTGTCGTCTACCCCCGTAGCCGACGGGTCTCGAGGGTTGGTGAGAGTGATGAGTCCCTCGGTTTCGTAGGCCGCCTTGACGGCGACCCATAGCGCGGCAGCAGTCATGTCTAGGGATCCGTGATCGTAGGGGTCCCACTACTCGGCAAGTAGCCGAGGCCTGAGACGAAAAAGTAGTATTGAATCTGGGCGTCAGCGGGAGCCCCGCCAGTGTCATTGATGACGTAGAAATCGTCGACTCGGGCGGCTGTCGGAGACGCGGAGTTGTAGGTCCCCATGAGGTAGGTTCCGTCGACCAAGTCCCAAGGGGCGAAGATCAGGTCGTCGAGCAGAACGTAGCCGCTAGTCCCTGTGAGCCAAGCGACCTCGATGTCGAAGGGATCTTCGTTGAACCCTTTGAGCCAGTTGGCGGCATCGAAGGGGACGATGAGCTCTTGCCATCCCGACTGAGCAGATAGCGATACGGTCACCGCGGCGGCCCTGCCGATCTTTAGCGAGATGGTGCCACCGGTCCCCGAGCCGATCGACCGGTTCCACATCACCCGAGCAAAATACGGTGTGTTTGGGTCGATGCGGGACGTCCGCATGTTGGCGAGGGTCTGTTTGAGGGTGATCGACGCGCTCGCTGTGCCCATGGTGAGCTTGCATGAAGCGTTCGTCCCTGCGTTGGGGTGCGACCTGTAGTAGTTGGCAGTGTCTTGGGTGATCTCGGAGTAGACCGCACCTCCGGCGAGAGTCTCTTCCCACCCCGTGAACTGTTCGCCGCTCGAACTCGATGCGGTGAAGTCGGAAAAACTGGAATTGTTGCACAGCGACCCCCCGGCCCCTCGCCCCGCGTGTTTGGCAGGGACGCGAGTCCGGGCGTTCTCACCTGAGCCGAAGTTCGGACGTAGGACTCCGTCGAAGCTCGCAGCTTCTCCGACGACCTCAAAGACCTCCGCCCACTTGGAGACCCCTGAGTTCTGGTCAGAGATACACCTAGCCATCTTCTTTTCGACGTTGCAGGCCTCGAGGTTGTAGCCGTTCCTGTCGACGGTGAGGCGGCGGAACACCAAATCACCGGTGTTGCTTCCGTCCGCAGTAGGGGTCCCGTAGGCGATCGCTCGACTTTCGATCGTCGCTGAGTTTTCGTGAAGCCACTCGTAGAGCGCGGAGAAGAGCTCGCCGGAGTCTCGAAACCCTGAGCCGAGTCCATCGGTAGCACTCGCAGCTAGGATTTTCGCATACTCGAATAGGATCGGCTCCAGAGCGGACAGAACAGTCGAGGGGTCGATAATCGCCGCGTAGTTCTCACGGACGCTTTGAACGAAAGCTGTGAGCTCGGCGGGTGTGTATTCCCCCTCGAGAGACTGGATGAGGTTGTCGAACTTCCCGCCACCGCCGGCCATTACCGTGTCGATGTGGTTTCGCGCAGTCTCTAGAAGGTCGACGACGTTCTTGAGCTGCGTTTGGATATCGGCTTCGGTGGGCGTTCCGCTCATGGTCTTCGCTCGCTAGGAGAGGATTTCGTCGATCTCTTCGAGGACTTCGGGCCACTCTAGCCCTGTGTCTTCGATGGTGGTGAAGTCGTTCCCGCGCTTCTTGTCCGGGACGTGTTGGAAATACATGAAGCGCGCCGCGGGGACGTCTCTAGGGTCGCGCATGTAGGGGCGAAGCCTGCGGCCACGGCCCCCCATCTTCTTGATCTCATCATCTCGCTCGGCGATTTGCTCGGCCGTCGGGATCTTCACAAGGTGACCCCGTCGCACCACGATTTGAGTCCCCGTCACTTCACCGGCTGCGTCGGCTTCCGGGGTTTGGGCCTTGCCTCGGTCGGTGAAACGAATGACGAGCCTGGATAGGACCTCGCAAAGGGCGTCGAAATGCTGGCGCGTGACGTGGAAGTTGAGCGCACCGTGAACGGGATTTCGGACTTGCTTCCCGGCTGGGTTGACCTTGATCTCTTCCTCGGCCTTGGGGAAGTGGAGGCCCGCGACGTCGATTTGGTTGACAGGGCAATCGGCAGTCAGGCCAAGCCAAAACGGGTGCTCTTCGAGGACCGCCAGGCCCTCGAACTTTTCGAAATCGACCATCAAGTCCTTGGGGTCGATACGGGTGGTTTTCTTCTTCGTCTTGCTCATCGCTCTAGTGTGTCCTTCCCGTTCTCTGGGCGGGTCTAAGGGTCTAGGGGGAGGGGTGAAAGGAAACGAGCCCGCCCGTCCGAAGAGGACGGACGGGCTCGCCCGAAAGGGTCAAACGTGGATCAGGAGTTGGTGGTCTTGATCGCGCCGTAGGGGACAGAGATGGCAGCGCCACCTCGGTTCCACCACTGGATAGACTCCTCGGCTGTCCGGCGGGTGGTGTCGGAGTTGTTGTCCTCCATGAAGGAGGTCTCTTCGTTCACGCCTTCACGGTCGAGGTAGAAGCATTGCTCCTTGGGCGGGTTCGCCAGGAAGAGATACCAGTCGTTGGCATCGGTGAGCCGCGGGCTTGGCCACAGGGTCACCCTCTTCGCGGTATCCGCGATGATGTTCGACACGCTCGCAGAGCTACCCCCGTCCTGCTGCTTCTGGCGGAAGGCAGTTTCCATCGCCTCGGTGAGCTCCACCGGGTGGATGAGAATGAAGCCCTGCTCGAGGACGGAGCGGCCGAGGAGCGGCTTGCCCTCGGTGTCCTCGAACTTCATGAACTGGACGATGCAGTCGTAGAAGTCGGTGAGGATCTGAGCCGCAGTCGTGCCGCCACCGGTGAGGAGGTTGCCGTTGGTCGCGCCAAAGCGGGCAGCGCCGCCGGCAGTAGTCGCGAAGAACGCGGCGCCGTCGGGGGCAGTCGGGATCGCAGGGAGGAGCGGAGTCGAGGAGTTGCCGTTGGTGAGGAGGTCGAAGAACATCTCCTCAGGCAGCAGAGCCGCGGATTCCCCGGCCGCCCTGGCGACGTCCATGAGGGTCCCGGTCTGCTCGTCGTCCTTGTCCCACTTGAGCCACGGGATGCGACGGCCCCATTCGTAGACGGCCACGTCGTAGTTGATGAAGTCGAAACCCTTGCTCACGATTTCACCGCCTCGAGGCCACAGGCCAAAGTGAGGGGCGCTCTGGGCGTACGCGAAGGTGTGCTCCCTGTTGGTCGCCGGGACGCTCAGGTTCATCACCTGGGGCAGCAGGGAATCCGCTACGCGGTTGTTGATAGCCGCGTAGGTGTCCCAGAACTCCGTGCGGAGGCCGTCGGCTAGGGCTTGGTTTGCGTTGACTCTCATGTCGATCTAACTCCGTGGAAGTTCGTCGGGACTAGTGGAAGTTCGTTGGGACTAGACCCACTCAGGGCCAGGGGATGCGGCGGCGTCGGCGCCGAGGACATGCTCGGCGTAGCTGAAGAGCATGAGGTCGCAGTCGGACGCCGAGCGGAAACCGACGATCTTTCCGATGGGGTGGTCGGTAGTGGGCTGCGTGACGGTGGCGTTGTCGAGGTCTGAGTCGTCGCAGTAGACATACTCATCGAGCGCCGTCGCACCAGCGATAGGGATGTTCTTGACGACCTCACCCTCGAGGCTCACGTAGACGCGGGGGTTCGGGGTCTGGCTGGTGTCGCCGACAGGGTTGCCGTTGGCGTCCGGGTTCTCACCGCCCTTGACGAGGCCGAGGAGCCGCCCGGTCCCGTCGTAGTGGTTTGCGAAACCGCTCTCCACTTGGACGAGAGTCCCTACGGGCAGGGTAATGCCGTTGGCGATGTCGAACGGAACGCGGTTGCGACCCACGCTCTCGTATTGCTTGCTGGTAGTCCGGTCGGCCATGATCTAAGTCCTGGGTTCGGGGATTGGGTCTGGGGGTTGAGCTGGCGCCTACTTAGAGGCCGCCTCTTCTTCGAGCTCGTAGCCGAGCCGCTTCATGTTGACGCGAATGTGAGCCTCGCGGCTTGCACGCATCCGACCGCCGATCTGGTCGTATTGCCGGGAGAAGCCGATTGCCTTCCCGAAGGCTTCCTCGCCGAGGGCCTGGTAGGGGGTGGCCTCCTTCGGGGCCTTGGGCTGGCGATTGAAGTTCTCTTGCGTCCGGTCCTCGTCCTCGCCGTCGCCCGCGTGGACGCTCTTGGCGAGAGTATCGACGAACTCCCCGAAGAGCTCCGAGTCACCCTTGGAGCGCTTGTGGAAGTTGAGGAGTTTCGCTTCGAGCTTGTCGAGGTCGCCGAGAGGGACGCCTTCGAGCCGCTTCATCGCGGCCGAGACTTCCTTCTCCCGTTTGGACGCCTTCTCCATCTTGTCGAGACGGGCCTCGAGAGCGACGGCCCGAGCTTCGGAACGGGCGAGCATTTTCGCCGCGGTCTTGCCTGCCTTCATGATCTCTGCTCCTGGCACTGGTGCGGGGGCGACGTCTTCCTCTTCATCGAGATCCGACGCGCTCTTTTGGTTTTGGATCGCGGCGAGGATTGCGTCCATGTCGGACACCGAGATATCCCCGGATTCGATCATCTTGACGATTGAACTGACGTCAGAGCCGCCGCCACCTTCGTCGCCTTCCATGTTCTCGCCATCACCACCCTTACCACCTTCCTTGTCGTCGGCGAAGTTTTGCGAGGGAGCCTCGTCCTCAGTCGTGTCGGGCTTGGTGTCTTCGTTTTCGTCGTCCATGGTATCGACCTCGTCGGGGTTGAAGCGGAAAAGGAGGATCGCGCGCTTCCCGCGGCGAGCCGAACCTAGCATGAGGGCGTCTTTGCTGCGCGAGTAGTTGAGTTGGAAAGTCGCAGTTTGAACGCCGGGATTCCCTGTGCGCTTGTCGTCGATGTCGGCCGCGTAGAGCATGGGGAGCTCAAGATACGGGGCCTCGTGATCGAGGAGCGCAAGCCCATTGATCTTAGGGGGACCTGCGGGGTCGAAGATCTCCACCGACCGATACGGAAACTTGAGACGCTCGAGTTCGTCCGCGAAATAGGCATCGGTGACGATCAAGTCGGCGTAAACCGCAGTGACTCGCCGGCCTTTGAACGTGAGCGGAGCCGCGCCTAGGATTTTGAACATCCCGACGCTCTTGACCTTGGCGTCGACAAGCGGGTCACCTCCAGGGTCGTGATGCTGAACGTGAAGGGGCGGGAGATGTCCATCGCGTTCGCCGAGCTTCGCCTCCTTCACCGCCTCTTGAATCCACCGCGCGTCGGCGCGGAACTCACCACGGATGCACTCAGCGAAGATCGGAACGCGATGGAAGATCGTCGCCGAGTCGGTCTTGGTGACCTTGAAGCCCGGGAAGGCGTGGGTCGCTGGCAGAATCGCAGTCGGCATAGGCGGGGATTATGCTCGCTCGCCGTCGCCCGAACTGCGACTTTCGTCTTCGAGAACTCTCTCGACACCTCGACGAATCCGACGGTAGGGCTTCTTGATGTCACCGCGGAGAAGCCTGTAAGCCGTGGCGCGGTCCATCGGGACGCGGGGCGCGACCTGGTCAACGCCATCTCTGAACAGGAGTCGCTTGAACGGTTCCTCGAGCTCGTCCCACCGGCGACGGGTCACCCTACAACACTCCCTCCGCCCGGGATCCCTCTCGACATGAAGCCGGAGTCGGGGCGCCAAGAAGGGACTTTCGAATTGACGACCTTCCCGTCCGGTCCGAGTCGACCCATTCGTCGAAGCTCAGGGGCCGACATATGGTCCGTCGAGCATCGGCAGTTGTAGTCGATCGGGGTGGCAAGCCACGACCATACCGAGTGCATCGCGTCGAAGATGAGGCCGTCTAGGTCTTGGTGATCGGGCCGGGTGTCACCGTCTCCGGTAGCCGTGAAACGAAACGCAGGGACCGCGAGTCTGATTTCAGGATCTCGGACGGCGCGGAACCGACCCGCAGTTACCGCAGTGTTGACGTTGGTCCTAAACGCCATCCGGCTGTAGCCCTCGCTCCACGATTCGGAGACTTGGCGGACTTTGTCGACCCCGAACTTGAGGCTCTTCCCTACTTCGCTCTCAGGGATCCCGTCCTTCATCGCCCGGAAAATAACGCTCTTGGCTTCCTTCGTGACCGAACTCTCAGCGGCCTTTACGAATGCGGTAACCGGGGCCTCCGAGTAGAGCCGCGAGATGTTCGCAGCCGTGCGTTCAGCAGCATCACGCAGGGTCACAGGGACCCGATCGACGAAGTCCTCAAGGGCTTCCTCGAAAGGGACGCGATGGATGATCTTCTCCGCCGCGGTCTCCGAGAAGTTCAAGAGGACCCGCCGCTCGGCGGACAGCTTGACCTTCTCACCAGACGCGACAACTAAAGCCGCCGCCTTGAAGGCCGCGATAGCCCCCAGAGTTTCAGCGGACGCGTTCGCCTCCCGAATGACCTCACCTAAGTCGCGCCGGGCAGCGGCGGCCTTGGGTCGATTCTTCGTGAGATGTGCGGCCAAGAGCTCCGCCGCTGCTGCCGAATACGCCCGGACTTGCCGCCCGGTGACATCTTCGATGACCTTGGTGACGTCGTAGTCTGGCACGGATCAAGCTGCCTCTTCGATCGGCGGGAATCCCCGGGCCTTGAGGAAGGCATTGAACTCCGACGGAGGCGGGTCTTGCCGTCCGAGGATGCGAACCTCACCGGGCTCAGGCATCGAGAATCCGGTCTGCTCGAGGACCTCAGCCATCGAGAGATCTACGCCCATGCCGTTGAGAATCGACGCCACCTCAGCCCGCTCCTTAGGATCTTGACGCTTCTCTTGCGCCACCGTGAAGCGCGGCGGGATATCTTCGATCCCGAGGTCGACAAGGTTGGCTCGGTTCCGGACCCAGATGCAGCGGAGAAGGCTCTTAGTGAGGCACTCCTCCATGGTCTCCCTATCGAACTGGAGAAGAGCCTCGGTCGAGTTCTCTTGGACCTCAGCCAGTGCGTAGGAGCCCCCTTCGGCCGCGGACGTCGTAAGGTTCGCGCCCATGATGAGCGTGTAGATGACAGTCCGAAGTTCCTTCCGCATACCTTCGAGGAGTTGCCACCCCTCAGCCGAGCCGTTTATCACCTCAACTTGATCGGTTTTGTCGTATACGAGGACATGGCGAGCCCTGAGATCTTCAAGAACTGCTGACCAAGCGTCGATAAGCTCTTCGTTCGGGAGACCGCTGTCTGAGTCTCGAGCCCCGTCGATCCTCGCCGAGAGGATGCCTTGAGCGAACCGTTCCACTGCGGCCAAGCTCTCTTGGAAGGTGTGCTCCTTGGCATACCACCACCAGCCTAGAGCCTCGCGAAGGGCCGAGCCGTGACCGAGAGTCCCTTGGTCGTCTTGGTAGACATGCCTGATAGTGTGGAGTGCATCCCACCGAGATTCAGAGTTGAACTCAGCCGCGGCTACGTCCCACCTCTCCCAGTGAGCCCCTTCGAGCTCGCCTCGGTCGTCGTGGTCAGGGACCAAACGATAGCTCCGCTTGTCGAGGTCCTCGAGACGGGTCGGGAACCACCACGTTCTACGCACACCGTCACCGAGGGTCATGACTCGAGTAGCGCCGTGGATTCTCGCGAAACGGGACCCAGAGAAGAACGCCCGAGCCAGGTTCATCCGGGCACCGGTGAAATCTCCGATTTCCCCTATCAGATAGTTAGCGACGTGGTTCGCGAGTTCTGCGCGTGGGTCAGTCTCGTCCCTAGCCACGCATGTCCAGTCCTTGCCGGCGATGAGGTGCCTCCGGTAGCCGACCGCGTGACGAATGTCGGCGTCGCGGAGCATCTTCTCTTCAACGTCGGGATCACGGAAGTTCCAAAGGCTCGGATCGTAGAGCTGGACCCGATTCCGCCACGCCGCCGAAATCGCGCGGTTGAACTTCTGCTGGCTCTGGTTTGAGCGGATCTGGAGTTCGTTCACCGGGTCAAGTCCATCCGAACGGTTAGGGTGTCGATCGCGTAGGTCTCAGGGTAGCCGCCCTTCTCCATCTCGAGATCGTAGAGATACGGGACGTCGCGGGCCGCAATCGGAATGTCCGTAAACCTGGCAGGGGTGAACACGAGCGTAGGCTTGAAGGTGACCGGGTCGATTTCGATGGACCCGTCATTCGAGTCGAACTCCATGACCGGGTCTTCGGTCGGGTCAAGTCGAACAGTAGCCCTCCACCGCTCAGAGCCGTCGAGTGTTCGACTCTGGTCGAGGGTCGGGTCGAATGGTTGCTTGAAGTAGTCCCCTCGGACAACGGAGAAAGCCTTTGTTCCCATGGTGTTGATGTAGGGGCCGACGGTGATGGCGTCGCCGATGCTCTTGGTATCTGCTGCCACGATGGCAACACCGGTGCGGAAGAGGTCGCCACTACCTCCGCCGAGATCGGCCAGGATACCCAGCGTTCCAGATCCTGACAAAGCCAGGGCAGCCCCTAGCTTCTTCTTAGGTGTGGCCGACAAGGTCCCCACGCCTGCCACGTCGAACCCTGTGAAGAGCCTACGGCTCGTAGCGGTGTCGCCGAGCTTCCACTTGTAGTTTACGCCTGAGTCTTGAGTGATGATCGCGGTTAGCTTCGACCCCTGTTTCAAGCCTTGCTTATCGAGCCACTCGTAGACGATGATAAACGTATTCTGATACGAAATCGGGTTCGACTGCCCTGGATTCTTGACGTTCCAGATGTAGTCCATAGCCCACCCGGACACCGTCCCCGAGTAGGTCGTTGCTGCATCGCGAGGGTGCGGCTGCCCGATCGTGTAGAAGAGCGTATTGTCGTAGCAGAACTCCGCGAACGTCTGGAGCATCTCTTGGACCTTCGCATCGACCTGACCTGTGATCTGTTCGACGGTCTCTTGGAAAAGTAGCAAGCCTTGGAAGTAGTGCCCGACCATCCATACCGAGATGAAGTCGGACCCCTCGAGCCAAGAGTTGTTGTCGTAGTCCTGCTCAAGAAGAGCGAAGATGTGGAGCGCTCGAGTCGCGCAGGCGTCACGCAAGATGGGGGCCTCAACGTCGACCGTGACGTCTCGGTTTTCTGCGACGAGTTTGAGCGTTCGGTAGAGGAGCGCCAGCGCACCCACGATGAAGCCCTTCCCTCTCTCCGCGCTCGAGTCGTAGTTGTATAGGAACTGATTCGGCGAGTGTGGAGCCGAAGGCGACGGCCACATCTGTAGTTGACAGGCCGCCTGATACTTGAGGAGCCACACATAGCCGAGGTCTCGAGCCGCGTCTGCCCCACGGCTTTCGATCATGAGGCACAGCGGGGAGATGCCTGAGATACCGCGCGTCTCCCGTGGGACATCCTTCCAACTGTTGTCCCACTGCCGATGGTCGGCTCTATCCGGCGTGAGGTGGTCAATCTGGTATCGCCTCTCCCCTTGAGACTCCACCCGCGCGTAAGGGCCCTCTTCTCCACACGAGAAGCCCCACCTATGCCCGGAAAAGGGGATGTCTCCTCGGCACACAGAGCCGACGAGCTCGTCCCACTTGCACGGCCAGCAGGCCATCACGTAGAAGGTCTCACGACCCTCGTCGTCGACTGCGTGGTCAAAGCGTAGACAATACTCCCCGTCATCGCTAAACCCGGTGTCGTTGGGGTTGCTTTGGACTCGGTCGGTCTCAGCGAACGCGAGCGTATGGCCCTCCACCGCTGAGAGGTAGGCTTGCGTAGTGGCGTCGAGCTGAACAACTGTTGGGGGTATACCCTGCCCGTTGGCTACGACTTCCGCGCTCGAGATGTCGTCGAGCATGATCGAAGTCCACGAATCGCCACCGTTGTTGGATACCTCAAGCTCAAGGTCTGTTCGCGAGTAGTAGGGTTGGCTGCGGCCGGTCGATCCTGTCGTGTCGTGAGGGCCGCCGTAGAGCGGCATTGCGAAGAGCTCCCAGTTGCCTGAACTTGGAACTCGCAGCCCGACGCGGACACGGAAATAGGTCGTCCAGTTCGCTTTGCTCGAGACGTGGCTCGAGGTCTTCGAGAGGAGGAAGATCGACTCGTAGACCGTGTCGCTCGCGTCGTCGAGGACCTTGAAGAGCGAAGACTCGACCCTCTCCCCCTCGATCCGAATCAGCAAGTTCCCTTGGATCGGGTCGACGCTCTCACCGAAAAGGGGGTCGAGGATGTCGGTTGTCATGGCCTAAGCGAGCTGAACTGAGAGATCGCCGATAGCGACTTCGACCGTGTCAGAGACGTCCGCTTGTTTCGCAACGACGAGAGACCCCTGCCACCAGATGTTATCGGACTCATCGAGAAGCCATCCCGCGATAGCTGACGGCCAGTTGTTGTTCACCGCAGGTCCGAACGTGATGAGGGCGTCCGAGAGGGAGACCCCTGCACTCGCGGCCGCCAAGCTCACGACCTGGCGGGCGTAGCCATCCGTCCCCGGCGTGAGAATCTCCTTTCCCGCGTTGCTGGCCACGGTGTCACTCGCGGCCGCAGTCTCGTCGAGCAGGGCTAGATAGACCGTAGTCGGCCAGGTGATCGTCCCCTGACCCGAGAAGGCGTCGAGGATCTTCGCAATCGCGTAGTTGTTGAGATTCATGCCGAGGGTCCAGGTCTAGGAGAGGAGCCGGTCGCGGGCGGGCCTATCGTCGGTCTCGGCAGCCTCGGCAGCCTCGGCTTCTTCTTGAGCCTTGGCCTCTGCCTCGGCAGCCGCGGCAGCCTCGGCTTCGATCTGAGCTCGAGTCTTGAGGAACGCCCGGCCTTCCCGAAAAGCATTCTTGC
This sequence comes from Epimenia babai, assembly GCA_011762755.2. Taxonomy (NCBI): domain Eukaryota; kingdom Metazoa; phylum Mollusca; class Solenogastres; order Cavibelonia; family Epimeniidae; genus Epimenia; species Epimenia babai. The sequence goes on along the minus strand of WURV02074447.1, from coordinate 20,409 downwards.
GCGCCCACATCCCTATTTTGGAAATCGGCAAGGGTCGACCCCCGTCGATGATCTCGACGATAGGTCGGTCTACAGTTGCGGCGTCGTAGCGGGCTTTTTCTTGTTCGGGTGTCACTAAGCGGCTCCGTTTGTCAAGGGTTGAAGTCGCGCAGATTCTACCCACAGAGGAGCCAGCAGAGGAAGGGCGGGTTTCTGAGCCCTCCCGCCGGTAGGGGCTCGCCTCCCCTCCAGCACTGCTCAAAAGCCCGCTACCCCTCCTAGGATCCGACCTTGCTGCCGAATGCGACTCAGCCGCTAGAACTGCTTGATCGCGACCTTGTCCCCGACTTCGCAGCGGAAGTATTCAGTCGCGCCTGCGGCCATGGCCGTATCGTCGTTGCCTGCGGTGGGGTTCTCCCCGATGGCTAGACGAATAGCGGCCTCGGCGTGGATTCGCACGACCTGGTGGGTCGAAGTCCCGGACGTCTGGACGGAACTTGCGCCGATGAGGACATCCTCAGCGGAGCCTAGATCCGCAACCGGAAAGTTTCCGACCTCGACGTCGGGGCTGTTCTTGCAGAAAGTGACGTTCGCGTCGGCCATGTGTGACTACCTCACGAGAAGGGATCCGGGGGCCGCCATCGGCCCAAGACCTGAGCCTACCGCGGTGGCACCACCTCCGCCACCGCCACCGAAGACGGGACCCGCGACAGGGCTTTCCTCGTGGGTGCCTGGGTCCCAGTTCGTGGTGGGTCGGTAGCCTCCTACGTAGTCGACCGCTAGCCGGGCGCCCGAGTTGCAAGTCCCTCGCGCAGGGGACGTAGCTTGAAGCGCCAGGTTCTCTGCCCCAGGCGTAGTGCTGACGAAGAGGGGGTCAGAGTCACCGTTGGGGCTGCCGTAGTTGTTGCTCTGCGTGATGTTCCCGGCGTAGGACCAAACTGGCGCCGACCCGTTCGCCCACATGATGTTGTTCGCCAGGTCAATGTTGTTTACCTGGTTTGCGCGGGCCAAGAACTGCACGTCGCTGGCGCTGAACGTGTCAAGGAAAGTGTTATGGAATACACGAACGTTGCTCGGATCCTGCTCGATACCTCGCCGCTCGACCGTGAAGATCGGGGCGCTATCGAGTCGAGAATCGGCAATGCAGTTGTTGTTTGCGAGGTCCGCGTTGACCACACCCCACAAGTAGATCCAGTAGGGGCCGGCGCGGTTGTAGCACACCCAAGCATCGTTGCAGGTCTCGTTCACGCCGCCGTTCTGCGGCCCGATGTGGACATTCCACCCAAAGTGGTTCTCCGAGATCCAACAGCGCTCGCTGATGTCGGCTGCCGCCGTGCCTTGGCTGTGAATCTTGACTGCGTGCTGACCGCTGGCTCCGCGGCGGAAGTCGTTCCCGCGAAGCACAAGATCGCGGTAAAGCTCGCAGCGGAAGAAGTGGTCGGACGTAGCGTCGGCCATCGTCGTGTCGAGCAAAGCGACGTTCGTGCCGTGCATGTAGGAGCCGACACTCTTGGGCGAGTCCATGAGGCATTGAGCCATCATGACACCGTTCCAGGTGTTCGAGGTCGCGGTAACGATGAGGCAGTTCCCCAAGTTCTCGAACTCGCACTGAGCTATGAGGAAATCGGCCGACGTCCCACTCGTGTGGTCAAGAGTCACACCACCTGATGTGCCGCCGCTAGCAGTCTCGGTGAACTTGAGACCCCGCATTCGAACGCCTTGCCCCGCGAACGTGAAACAGGCCTCGCCGTCGTTTCGGGCGTCGGCATTGACGACCGGGGCGTCAGACGGGATGCCGCGAGAGTCGAGCGTTCCGGACGTGTCGTAGGAGTCGAGCAGGCAGTCGGCCACGTCGCCAAGGCTGAACGCATTCGCCCCCGCAATGCTGAACGTCTCCCCGCCTCGATACCGGATACGCCAAGCGTTGCCAGACGTCAGAGCATCGTAAACGTCCGAATGCATCGGGTCGGTCGTGGTGACTGTGTTCGTCGCGCCGACTGGGAAGGTCCCCGACGTCGAAACGTAGAGAGTCCTCGAGTCGGGGTAGGCCGTGTCTGGATCCGTGAGCGTGAACGACGTCGACCCCATGTCGACCGCGTCATTCGTGAGTGAGTTGACGGCGTAGGCGCGGAACGTGTAGGTCCCAGGCTCGAGACAGGCGTAGGCTTGCTTGTAGCCTTTGCCGAAGGTGGTCTCTCCCCCGCCATCGAGCTCGACGGTCCAGTAGTAGTCCCGATCCCGGATGGTGTTCCAAACCATCGTCTCCGAGATGCTCAGGTGGATCCCTTGAGGGGCGATACCTGACGTCTGGCCCTTGGCTGTGATCGTGTAGACCATGAGCCGGGGAACCCTACACGGACCTCGGCCGAGGAATGCGACTTCTCAGTCCACGACGTCGAATACGGCCTTGTGTCGAGCCACGCCAACCCCGTCGCCGGGCGCCGCAGCGTCGAGACCGCGGCGAAGAGCTTCGACGAGAAGGCCCGACAACATCTCGACGGCGTGACGCTCTCGCCTCCCTCAAGGGCCATAGGGATAATCAAGAGCGTCAAGCGCGTAGTCCTCGACACTTCAAGTAGGGACGCCGAGTGTAAGGTTTCCACCAGGCCTGGCGCGTCGACATAGGTTCCGGCGGTAGACCCGCGGGAGTTGCTGTATCAACAGACCAATGCAGAAACATTCAGAAATATTCTACGGCCGCCATCGACCCGCCCGATCCCGCCCTCTGTCCAGCTTCGGCCGTTCTGACGGGTTGAGCTTCCGAATCGCGTCTTCTGATAGCTTCTCCCTAACCTTCTGCTCGAACGGCGTCCCGGCCCCTACCGGGTTAGCGTGGAGCCACGACCAAGCGCCTGAGGTCGCGTCGGCCTCGTCGACCCGTTGATCCTTGTCTGTCGGCGGGAAGCCTTCGACCACGTCCAGATAAGCCTGTGTCCAAGGGCCTGCGAACAGACGAATCCCGTCCCTCTGCTGAGTGACCGGCTTCCCTTCGTCTAGTCCCCACCAAGGCATCCGGCGGCCGCGGACCCACTCAGGGCCTTCCGACCGCCGCGCGTAGCCCCTCTCGAGACACGCCGCCACCGGGTCGCACCTGGCCGCCTTGGCGTTGTCCGAACTCGGGGCCCGAATGACGTAGACCTTCTCGCGCTCGTCGGCATCGGGGCGCACCGGCCTGGCGTAGACGCATCGGATCCCATGCTTTGCGAGCTGCTTCGATAGCGTCTCGACCTGGGCCAACCCTCCCGAGCCTGGCTCAATCTCGAGGCCTACCGTTACCGCCCGCCCATCGCTCTTGGCGACGTCGATGATGAAGCCGTCCCTCTCACCTGGGGTCGCCTTGAAACTCGCGCAGTGCTCAATCGCGTAGACGCCGCTTCGGTGCCGCGCCATCTTGACGCCGGCAGTGTGCGCAGCCCCTTCCTTCTTCGACGCCGCTAGATCCCACCATCGAACGCGGCGGCAGTCTTGAGCTGACCAGGTGTCAACTTCAGGGTCGAGCAGAGGGCCGAACCATTCGCGGCGGAAGTAGTCCCCTGGATCCCGAGCTCGCCAGTCCCCGTTTAGGAGCTGCTCGCGGATCGTTGGGTGCAGGTGCATGAGACCCGCGATGTAGGCCTCTTGGTCGAGATAGGGGTTGTCGCGGATACGCGCCGGGTAGAAAGGTGCTCCGCCGCCGTCGAAGAAGACGTCGAAGTGTTGCGCTACCCACGGGTGGCCTTTGTCGCCTGGGTTGGTCGCAGAGAGGGAGCGAAGCGGAATGTCGCTGAAGCTCGACCTACGTATACGAGAGAGGCCAACGAAGGCGTAGGGGGCCTTGTTAGGGAACTGCGTGAGCTCGTCCCATGCCGAATACTGGAACTCCGCACCTGCGTAGCGCCGCTCGTCGCCGTCGTGTTGCAGGTAGGCAAAGGTGATCTTCGCGCCGCTCGGGAAACGGAAAGTCTTGTTCGTCCCATCCCACGCCACGCCGGCAGGCTTCCACCAATCAAGCGCACGGTCCATGATCGCACCCGGAAGCGCAAGGTCCGTGTAGGTGCGGCGGAAGATGATCCCCGCAAAGTCTGGCCTGTCGGCGAACTGCGCCCCACCCATGAGGAGCGCGTCGCTCTTGCCGCCACCGGCGGCACCACCGTAGAGGCCTTCCCAGACCTTGCCGTCCTCGGTCGGGTAGTCCAGATGGCCGCGTAGAAACAGCCACTGCATCGGCAATGGGAAGTGACCCCCGAGGTAGGGGTTGTCGATGATGCCCGGACAGAGCTCGTCGTAGGCTCGAAGGATCTCCTCCCGGGCTTCGTGTTCGAGTTCAAATCTCTCCATCGCCGCGCTCGAAATCCTCAATTTCTTCGCGGCTGGCTTCGAACATGCCGCACGCGCACGGCTCGTTAGGCTTGCCGTCCGCATCCCCGTCGTGGAGGTCCCCGGCGCAGTAGACGCCGCCGCACCATGGACACCGCCTAGTCATCCGTCTCCGGGTGCCCAAGGCACTCCTCAGGGAAGCCGGCTTCGAGGAACTTCTCGCGGTCCTCGCGTCGACACAAAACGCGGAAGCCGTCTAGCGGTCCGACGAGTGGGACGCCTGGCGCTTCGCGGAGCTGGCGGAACTTCTCGCAGAGGTCGCCCTTATGATCTGCACGGGTATCGACAAAGCGTGTTATCCGCATACGCCAACCCTCGACAACGTAGCGGCCCTCGCATCGATCGGCATCTGTAGCGACTCGGTCAGCGCTCCAGAGCGCCCCTATCTCCGATCCGAAAATCCCGTTGACAATCCCGATGAGACCTACAAAGAGAGGGCCGGCCGCGCTTTTGCGCCCACATTGGATCGTAGGGTGGCTAGCTAAGTTGGTATTCGCGAGCACGCGGCTAAGGACTAGACTCTCGATGGCGTCACGGTCCGCTACCAGAGCTTCGTTGAGGACGCGGAGCGCGTCCGACGCTGTGACACCGTTATGCTCATTCATGCCGACCCCATCGCCACCAGGACGAAGCCGAGAAACGAGAGCCCTAGCCACACCACTACCGCCAAGACGGACGAAAGGGCTGTCACAGCGAAGGCGATGCGCCAAGCTGAGGGCCAGTCGATTGAGACACGCTCGGGGCGCGGGGAGTAGGAACGACGTCGGGGGGTGTTCATGACAGAAGCTCAGCACGTTCCCGCGACTCAGCGATTTCAACGACGATCTCCGCAGGTTTGAGACCTTCGCCGAGTTGTGTGAGACCTCGCTCACGCGCAAGTTCCGTGAGCTTGTCGAGGTGCTCGGCCAGGCTCACAGGGCTCCCCTTCGAGGGGGTGACTGGTGGTAGCTGCGGGGTGGCATTTACGCCTACGGAAACCAAGGGGCCCTTCTGCTCGACCTCGCCGAGCTGAGAGAAGACGACCTTCGCACACTCGGCGTCCCCGCAAGAAGCCTTCCACAGCATCGCAAGCATCGTCTCGAGGATGAGTTCGTCAATGTCGATCCCGCGCTTCTCCGCTTCGCGCCGACAAACGCGAGCGATGCTCACGCGGGGCGAGACCGAGCCAGGCCCACCAGGGTTGCCCTTCGTGAAGCGGCCCTTCTGGTCGCGGCCGTCCTCGCCGTTAGATGTCGGATTTTGGCTCATGTCTGCTACTGGTGCCATTCTAGCTCGATTCGCAGGCGCCACCATTCTTCCAGAGGTCGAGCGCTCTTGGCATCCCCCCGCTCGACGCGGTGGATCCACTTGGGCGCAAACCCGCATTGCTCTGCAAGCTGGTCGATCGACCACCCGCGGCGTCGCCGCTGCAACCGGACCCACTCGTGAGGCTTCAAAGGCAGCACAGGTTCGGGAAACGGAGCATTCTCTTGGTCCTCCCCTGCCTCCCATTTCTTGTATCGGTATAGGCTTACGCCCACCCCGACGGCTGCCTCGGCTTGCGAGAGGCCTTCCCGCCGCCGAGCAATCTCGAGACCCTCGGCCAAAGTGGGAGGCGGCAAGCTGGCGATGATGTCGTCTTGGGTCGTCATGAGCTGATCTCGTAAATGCCGATAGCGACACCGGGGGGTTCGCCCGGATTCGTCCAGCGCTTCACAGTGCCTTTGCCCGCCCCCGCGATGACCTGGCAGTCGTCGCTCCAAAAGATCGGGAGGAGGTCTTGGAAGGTTGTGAGCGCATCGAGAACGGCCTTCTCGAGGTTGTCCTTGTCGGGCTTCTGCGTGTGATACACGGGAGCCGACGCCTTGAGTATGCCGGCGTTCCTTCCTGTTCGAAAGTGGGATTTCGGTCGGGCCAATCGAAACGCCAAAGAGACTACCAGGGCGACACCGGGTGCCGCGAGCATCCCCCAATCGTCAGCCGCCGCCAAGGCGTGGGCCCGAACGTCATGCTTCCACGCATCGGCGGTTGTCGGCGTGATGATCTTCGCCCGCTTCGGACCCAGCGCTACGGCCTTGACTCGAGGCTGAGGTTTGGGGTCGCCCGCGACGTCGAAGACAACAATCCGGGAAGCCCTTGGGGATCCCTTGGGGGTTGGGGTCCCCTTATAAGGGGGACCCCCAAGACCCCCAAGGCTTGGGGATCCTTGGGGATCCTTGGGGATCTGTCTCTTACGTCTTTTCATAATAGATAGTTGCGTCAATCTTGGGGATTCCTTGGGGATCCCTTGGGGAATCCCCAAGGGAATCCCCAAGGGCTACCCCAAATCCCCAAGGAATGGGACATCCTCGTTACATTCTTCGACCATTTTGCTACCCTCTGGAGTGAGTTCGTAGACCCCTGCTGCGCGCCCCTCAGGACCTTTTTTGACCACGAGCCCAAGCTCCACGGCTTTGCCGAGCCGCGTCCGTAGCTTGTCGCGGGTGAGCCCGAGTTCGTCCGCCAGAGCGGACTGCGAGAGCTTCTTCCCCTTCTCGAGGTTGGCGACCCCTGCGAGAAACTCGCGGGTCTCGTCGCCGATCTCGACCTCGTCGAAAACCCTCGAGGGATCCGGCTCGCAGTCGTCCAGGGTGATCGCTGTCCGTGGCGCCCCGTTGCGTTTGATGCCGACCTTGACCGGCTCCAAGGTCCCGGCGAGGGGTTCTTCGAGGAGCGGGCCGTTCTTGTTCTTGGTCTGCTCGATGCGAACCCGGTAGCGGCCGACCCTGGAGACCTTGAACTCCGCCTCCAAGGCTCCTAGGAGCACGCCCGACCCTCGCCCAGCTTCCTCATTCGATTTGCTGGGGTGGTGGGTGCAGACGACCAGGCACCGCAGGGCTCGCTGTAGCTCGGCGCAGCCGTCAACAAACGCCTGCATGTCCTCCGTCGAGCTCTCGTTCCCGCCGCCGAAGTTTCGCGAGAGGGTGTCTACGATGACGAGAGCCGGCCGCTGGCCGCCTGTCTTGACCGCCACCCGCTCGAGCCACTTCTCGACGTTGTCGGGGTCTGAGATGCGGCCAGGCTCCCGGGTGAAGTAGAGCTCGAGCGCTTCTTCGTCGATGGGGTCAAGGTCCTCGACCATCGCCTCGTCCTGCATCCGGGCGAGCTGGCCTACCGTGCGGTCTCTGACGCCGGCTTCGTCCTCCCCGATGAAGTAGACCACGGGGCCCGAATGGAACATCTCGCGGCCAAAGAAGGTCGGGAAGCCGGCGGCCGTGTTGCAGGCCAGCCGCAGCACCGCGGGTGTCTTGCCCTGGCCAGGTTTGCCGAAGAAGCTCACGAGCCCGGTCCTGGGGATGAGATCGTCGACAAGCCAGTCAACGCCGTCCACGAGGTCTCTGAGCTCTGCAAACGACAGGAGCAGGTCCTTAGGCTCTTGAGGCTTAGGAGCCGCAGGAACGTCCTCTGAGGGCATGTAGCTCGACTCTTCGTAGTCATCGTCGTCAAAGACGAGCGCGGTCGGCGGGGGCGCCTTGGCGGCGATTCTGGCGACCTCTGCGCTAACCCATCGCCGCTCCGCGTAGCGCTGAGGCTCTTTGGAATCGACGTTCCCCATCCCGTAGGCCGTGTGAAACAGGAGCCAGTCAACCGCCGTAGGCCCATCGCCGTTGGCGGCCCGCAGAGTCATCTGAGCAAGCCTGTAGTAGCCCTCGCTGGCCGATTCGTCAGGAACGACCTCATCCCAGCGACCCTCGAGCAAGGCCTTACCGTGCGGCATCTGGGCGACGAGAAACGTGACGCGCTCAAGCTCCACGCGGTCAGCCTCGGGTATCTCGGGCAGGTCCCCGTCGAACTCGTCGGCCTCTTGGAAGGGGAACTTGTTGAGGAGCCACTCCAGGTTACGGACCCGCGGGATGTCGAGTGAGCACCCCGGAAGGATTGAGCCTGTGATCGTCACGTAGCACGGCCGGCCAAGACCGAAGACCTCGATCTCTGCGTTCTTTGTCGTGTTGGGCGCGGCGTCGAGCCCCTTGAGCTTGCGGATCTCCTTCTCAGGCGGGTCGACGACGTGGAGCCAGACGCGCAACCCGGTGCCGCTAGGGGTGATCTCTGTGAAGCCCCGGCCGTAGCGGTCGACGATCTCGCGGGCCCAATCCATGAGCTCGCCGGTCTCCGGGTCACGGCATGCGTCGATGTCGAGGGCGACTTTGAGATCTGCGCCACCGGTGAGCACGAAGCCGACCCGCTCGGCGTTCCGGACTGCGTCGAAGCTACCTGGCGTCCCGGTGCGCGTGGAGAAGTTGCGCCCGGTCAGCGGGTGGACTGGAACCTTGCGGCCCTTGCCGGTCTCCTCGTCGCGGCGTAACTCCCACTCGATCCACCGGTCGAGGTCGCGTAGTTCTTTCGGGATTGCCCTCCCAGGGCCCGATCCGGTATTCTTGGTCATGCGGGGGGGACGTCTCCCAGGTGGCTCATAGGCTGCGCCCTCATCGTAGAGGGTGCGGCCGACTTTGCCCCACGGAGAGGAAACGATCAAGTTTCCATTTTTAGGATCTTGGCTCTTGACGAGCCGGAAGCGGTTGCTAGGCTCGCCCATCGACCCGCCGGCGTCCACCGGCGAGAAGCCCCCAGGGATGGACACGCTTGGTCGAGCGGCCCTGGGGCAGATCCAACCGGATCCTCGGCGTTTTTGCTTGCGGCGAGGGCCCTCCCAAGTCGCCGGGTTCGACGGAGCCCGGCGGCATCTTCTAGACCCTGAGACCTTGAGAATGAGCCATGGACCTTTACCCCCACCAGGTGGAAGGCGTCGCCTTCCTCGAAGAGCGTGATCGCGCGTTCCTTGCCGACGAGCAAGGGCTCGGAAAAACCATCACCGCGCTTGTCGCCGCTGGCGGCCGCCACCCAACACGCCGAATCCTTGTCGTCTGCCCTACCGTTGTTTTGTGGAACTGGGAGGGCGAGGCTCGAGCCTGGCTCGGCCTGAACGCCGATCAAGTCCAGGTGATCGACAAGGGGTCTATTACCGTAGACGAAAACGCCCGCGTCGTCATCGTGACTCACGGTCTACTGATTCGGACGTTCCTTCGAGCTCAGCTTTGCCGGATGTCGTGGGACGTCTGCATCGTGGACGAAGCTCAGGCTTTCAAAAGCCCCGGGTCAAAGCGAACGCGGGCTCTGTATCGCGATCTCATCCACTCGTGCGCGCGGGTCTGGGACATGAGCGGCACGCCGACACCCAACAACGTCTCCGAGCTTTGGACCCATCTTCGCGCACTGGCTCCCCACCGGGTGGCCTTGAACGGGAAGACCATGAGCTTCCTCGCCTTCCAAGAGCGATTCTGCGTATGCCGCCAGACCCCCTACGGGCCCAAACCAATCCGCAATCGCCCCGAGAACTTGCCCGAGCTCAAGAAGCGACTCGAGGGTTTCATCCTACGTCGACGCAAGAAAGACGTTCTCAAGGGCCTCCCGCCGATCCGCTTCGAGACAGTTCGCCTTCGGCCTACGAAGCTGCCGACCGAGCTTGTAGAACTCTCCGAGGAGCTAACACCTCGGATATCTAAGGAGGTCAACGAAGCGGTTGACGCGGCGAGGGGGTTTGGAGTCCTCGGGGACCTCACCGACTTCGCCAAGTTCCGCCGGCTGTGCGGTCTGGCCAAGGTCGACCCGGTAGTCGAGCTTCTCGACGCCGAGCTCTTCGACAACAGCCTCGAGAAGGTCGTCGTTTTCGCTCATCACCTAGACGTAGTCGAGGGGATCGCAGTCGGGTTAGACACCTACGGCACCCGCACAATCACAGGGGCGACACCGGCGGCGGAGCGCAGGGATAACGTCGAGGCGTTCCAAAAGGACCCGCGTGTTCGCGTGATCGTTGCGAACATCGTCGCCGGGGGTGTGGGCGTGACCCTCACCGCGTCGAGCGACGTCGTCTTCGCGGAGACCTCATGGGTCCCAGGGGAGAACGCCCAGGCCGCCGATCGGTGCCACCGGATTGGCCAAACCGAGCGTGTCCACGTTCGGTTCGTCTCGTTGGCCGGGACAATCGACGACGCGATAGCGTCGACGCTCGCGCAGAAAGCCAAGATGATCTCGGAGGTGTTGGACTCATGAGCCAAGTTGATGAAGTGGTCAAGGCCGTTCGAAATTTCGTATCCGAATATCGGAGGCCGGTTTGCACTGCGGAGCTTTCGCAGATTCTCCCCCATATCCCGCTGGCTAGCCTTCGAAGTGCTCTCATGAAGGCGAGAATCGAAGACAAGGTATCTAAAGTCGGGAATACCAACCCTGCGTATTGGGCTAGCTCCTCGGTGGAACTCACCTACGAAGAGCTCACCAGCCCTCCAGCCATTACCTCCGCTCTGGGTCCTAGCCGGCTGGACGTGATAACCAAGGTCCATGCCGTAACCCGGCACCTAGATGACAAAGACCTGGCCCAGGTCTTTAAGACAGTTCTACGCCACCGAGGAGGCAGCGATGCGTAATTTTGTATTCAAGGCTCGCGACGGCGTTACCCACTGGGTGCCGGAACATCGCCTAGGTTGGGTGGCGACGAAACGTGTCGATCCAGTGTTCAACCCCGCTAGGATCCAAAATCTGTGCGGGGATGGTGACTATGTATACGGTATCGCTGTCGGTGACTGGCAGCCGAAAGCTATGACTGTCACTTGCAAGAAGTGTGCATTCTATTTGGGTAACCTGGCGCAGCTCTACGCCCGTCTTGCCGGGAAGGTGGTCCGCGATGGGTAAGCCACTACTCCCTATCGAGATCGACCAACTCAAGTGGGTCGTAGAACGTCTGCAAGACCTTGGGACGCGCGGTTGGGCCTACTGCTGCCGCCCCGCGATCCCCCCGGGGGTCAAATGCACAGGTATGTGCGGCGAACTCGCGGTAACCCTTATCCATCTGAAAACCGGTAAACGTATAGAGCTTCGGTCCGGCACCGGTGCTCACGAGTGCGGCCGCTTGGAGGATGCTCTAGAGGCTGTCGACAAATGGGACGAGCGACAACGCATCAAGAAGTTAGTCCGCGAGTGTCTGAACGAAATCAAGGAAGAGGAGTCGTAGCCATGGCTATCAAGAAAGACGACGAGCGGCTAGAGGGGCTGCGCGAGCAGTTGGAATGGATCGGCGAGGCCTTCCTCTCAATCGAGGCCACCGGGCTACGTCGGCACGTCATCATCGACGTTATTCATCGTAAGTCGAAGGTCGGCAAGCGTCAAATCGAACGCGTGCTAGATGCCGTCGGCAACCTGGAGAGCTTGCTATTCGAGGAGGGTGACCATGACTGACTCCAAGGAGGTTCCCGCGCCCTGCTGCCCACCAAAGGTGGTGTTGCACGGAGAGCGGTGGAAGTGCTCCCGGTGCGGCGCGACAGGAGACGTTGACGCCAGCATGCGGCCAGGGTCGCGGAGTGCCGACGCGGCCTTGGGAGCGCGCCATCAGGAGACCGTGAAGCCCGCGACAATAGCTCTGCGGAAGTTAGCAGGAGAACTGGAGGACCACAGCGTTCTAAGTGACAACGTGAACGTGATGCAGGTCCGGGCGCGCCTGGAGCCTGCTATCTCCCAGGCCGAGAAGCGCGTCCAGTCCCTCGAAGCCGAGAACGTCAAGCTGCGGGCGGAGCGTGACGAGTGGGGGGATATGGCCACGGAATGCGCGGGCGCTGTTGTGAGTGCAAGCGGTCTCGACCCCGACGGTCTCGGCTGGCCTGAAGCGTTGGATCACCTACGGGAGACGAAGACGGACCTAGGGGCAGCGGTGCGCCTGCTGCGCGACACCAAGCAATGGTTGGATGAGGTCGCCGATCCTGCTCGTATCCGTGACATGGGTGGCGATGACGGGCAAGGGTACTACGACGGGTCATACCTCTTTGGGAGGAGTATGGACGAGGTGCGCGACTTCCTCTCTAAGTATCGGCAGCGGGGTGAGGGGGGTGGCGAATGAACTACGTATTCAAGACGTTGCGAGGCAAGGTCCACATCGTCGAAGACGTCGAGTGGCTCAAGACCGCAACACCCAAAAAACCTCCCTTCCTAGCTAAGGCAGTCCTGCAAGGGTCCTGTAGTGGGGGCTTCGGATACAACTACAGCCGGCCCTCTAGGTGGGTTCGAATCCTGACTTGAAAGTCAATTGCAAAACTTGTATACGAAGAATAAAAATCCGTATACGAAGATTAGAAAACGCCATCGAGGGCTAACCTATGAGCTTGGAAAACCTTCTTATCGACCTCACCGAAGCGGGTTTGACCCGGATCGAGTTTGGGGTTAATCTAGACAACGAAATCCACCTGGGGCGAACCTACGTCCGAGTCGATTTGACCTTCGATTTGAACGGCTCGGTGTGGGGTAGACGTGCCTACTGGGTTCAAGGTAACTCCGTCGAAGCTGCTGGAGTCCTACGGGACGTAGTCGAATTCGCCAAGGCGGCATCCCTCAAATATGGTAGCTAACCCCTGCCCTTCCTGCGGCCAAGACGCTGTCTACCACCCTCAGTGCAGGTTCGCGATGGCGAAGCTCTGCGAACGACTCGTCTCCGACGGCTACGTCAAGAGCGACCGCCGGAAAGAACTCAAGGAACGCGCCTACAACTTGGAGCATGGGCGCAGCTTCCTCACCAACGTCGAGCTCCAACTCAAGCAGGACCAAGAGGAACTACTCTCATGAATCTCAACCTCAACCTCGAAGAAGTTACCCCCGAGACCGCCCGTGTCATCGTCGACGCAATCCGCTCCGCAGGGGTCGACACCGCGGCCGTATACCTCAATGGTAGCCCTGACGAACTCGCGGCAGTTCTCGCAGACTCTGACGCCGACACCGGTGGCGAAACCGAAGAGAAGCCCACGCGCCGGCGGGTCGCCAAGAAGAAGGCGTCCAAGAAGAAGGCCGCTAAGAAGACGGCCGAGATCGTGGACGAAGACCCGCTCGGTCTGGAAGAGGAAGAAGAGCCTGAGGAGGTCAAGGAAGCTACGGCTCTCGACCTCAAGAAGGCCGTAAAGGTGGCCATGGATAGCCACGGGGTCGACGCGGTCCGCGAGGTCTTCGGAGGCTACAAGAACAAGAGCGGCAAGCCGTGCGCCAAGATGAGCGACGTGAAGCCGTCCGACCGCGCGGCAGTGATCGAAGACCTCGGAGGTATCGACTCATGAGCGAGCAACACGAAGCGGCCGACTCGCGCGCCATGCTGCCCGAGGACCCGGGCCTCCCCTTCTCGAAGTTCTTCACCCGGGGGCCCGACTCGGTCCCTGACGGCGGTCATTCCTGCGGGATTGGTTACGTCATCGCCTGGCAGCGCGGGAGCCTCGACGTCGCTGGCCGAAACGGTGCCTTCCTTCTCGAAGTCCTCTGGGCTTGCACGAACCGGCTCGCAGACTACCAGGCTGGCCCTTACCGGTGCGAAGAGAACCAAGAGGCTCTTCGCTACCTAACGGCGGCGATCGACGTTCTCGAAGAGCGGCTTGAGCGGCGCAAAGCGGAAGGGTCCCTCGGGACACACAAGCCCGACAAAGCCCCAGAGCCCATGAAGGCCGAAGCCGACCACGAACCTCCGACCCTTGACGACCTCCGAGAGGCCATCGGCGCGGCTGTGGTTGCACACGGCCGAAAGAAGCCCGAAGACCTCCTCAGTTCGGTCTTTGGTGCTGCTTGCGCGTCAGACGTCGCCGAAAAGGATCGCGCGGCAGCAATCGCGGCCTTGGCGAAAATCGACCTCCCGGAGGGTATGTAGCCATGTCTGACGACCAGGACGTAGTTCTCAAACGTATACGAGATCTTCAAGGTGCAGGCTATCGCATCGTAGAGGTAGAAGTAGGTAGTCAAGGAAGCCGCGAGAAAGAATCGACAGTAGAAGGGTGTGTTCGGTATACCGATTACGCCTCGATTACTATTCGTATGCGTCGGGACGGAGAATGGCTCGTGGACAACGACGACGACGAGGTAACTCGGAATGTCAACCGCGCAACCTTAGACCGTGACGCGAATCGGGGGCTTACGACATGAGCGGGCACGCCATCTTTTCCCCGAGCTCGTCGAAGCGTTGGCTTTCCTGCCCGGGTTCCGTCGCCGCTTGTGCGGCGAAGGGCGGCCCGAGTCAGGAGTCCAACGTCTACGCGGACGAGGGAACCTTCGCTCACGACATAGCCGCCAAGGCCCTGGAGAGAGCAATCGCAAACAACGGTTCCGTCCTCTACGCCCACGAAGAGCTTCATGACCTCAGGGGTGAGAAGTCCGATTGTGGCCGTTTCACCGCGGATGAGACCATGCTCAGGTATCTCGAGGAATACCTCGAAGCGATCCTCGATCTCGAGGTCGCTGAGATCTGGATCGAAGAGAAGGTCTACGCGACGGACGAGGTCTACGGCACGGCTGACGCGATCGTCCTCCGCGGTAAGACTCTCCACGTCTTCGACCTCAAGTACGGGGCGGGGGTGCTGGTCGAGGTGAAAGACAACTCCCAAGCGCGGATCTACGCGCTAGGGGCAGTCAAGCGGCTCCTCGGTGCCGACGAGCCGCCAGAGATCGAAGAGGTCGTCATTCACATCGTTCAGCCCAGGCACCCTCGCGGGGGGCATTCAACCGAGGCCCTATCGCTCGACGCGCTCCACGAATGGCGCGATGAGGTCCTGTTACCAGGCTACGAAGCTGCCAGAATCGACGGCGACGAGCTCGAAGAGGCTGAACGAGTGCCCGGCGATTGGTGCCAGTTCTGCCCGGTCAAGCCCGTTTGCTACACCCTGCATGACAAGACTCTCGAAACGGCTATGGCCGTCTTCGACGAAGTTGAGACCCTCACGCCGGCAAAGAAGAAACCGAGCGCGAAGGACCTCTCGCCGAACCAGCTCGGCGAACTTCTCAAGGTGGCACCGCTCATCGAGAATTACCTGGCGTCGGTCCGCGAGCACGCCTACGAACTCGCGAATCACGGGACTCCGATCCCCGGGCAAAAGCTCGTAGCTAAGAAGAGCCGCGGCCGCAAGTGGGACGACGAAGACAAGGCCCGCAAGATGCTCGAAAAGATGCTCCCTTCTGGAGTCTCACCTTTCGAGCCTCTGAAACTCCTCTCGCCTGCCAAGGCCGAGAAACAGCTCGACATCATCGGGCAAAAACTGCTCTCGGACTTGTGTTCGAGTGCGCCATCGTCGGGGACGGTCCTCGTCGATGATTCCGACAAGCGTCCAGCGGTCACCCCGGCCGTTGACGTATTCGATTAGACCCTGAGATCCTGAGATATGGTAGACCTCAAAGACAACGAACTACTTACGCCGCCCGTGCGGCTCGCTTTCCCCGCGCTCTTCAAACCGAAGCCCGTCTCGAAGAACTCCAAAAAGGAGAACTTCCAGGCGACGCTTTTGATCCCGCCTGACGCTGACCTTGGCCCCTACCGGGCCGCGATGAAGGCAGCTCTCGAGGAGAAGTTCGGCAAAGTTGGCAAGGTGACACCGGGTAAGAACCGGTGGAGCCCTCACGCTCTGCCCCTGCAATCCTGCGGAGACGTAGACTACAACGGCTTTCAGAACGACTGGCATTTCCTGCGGACCTCGACCCAGTATCAGCCCCAGGTCATCGACCAGAAGAAGAAGCTGCTTCTCGACCCCAACGGAATTGAGGAGGCGGAAGCCGCTATCAGAGCCGCCGAGCAACGCATCTTTGCGGGTTGCTGGATCCGAGCTCACATCAACGCTTACGCCTGGGAGCACCCCGAGGGCGGCAAGGGCTGTTCGTTCTCCCTCAACTCGGTCCAGCTCATTCGAACTGACGAGCGAATCGACGGGCGGCGCGACCCCAAGGACCTCTTCGACGAAGTCGAAGTCGAGGACGTGGACTTCGAAGAAGTCGAAAGCGACGACGACGACATCTTCAACTGACACACCCCGCGGCCGGCTGCCCCCGCCCTTCACCCGCTGAAGGTGCGGATAGT
The DNA here is from genome assembly GCA_011762755.2 of Epimenia babai. Taxonomy (NCBI): domain Eukaryota; kingdom Metazoa; phylum Mollusca; class Solenogastres; order Cavibelonia; family Epimeniidae; genus Epimenia; species Epimenia babai. Next base: position 4,202 of record WURV02074447.1, on the reverse strand, counting down.
TATGACTCTCCTTCCCCCTCCCTTTTCCCGATAACTGCGGCAGCCGGCCGCTTTTCTCTCTGACCTATGGACACCCCTCTTTGTTGGCGCGAGATCCCGGGATTCCCTGGCTACTTCGCTTTCGCTGCCGGCAAGATTAGAGGCCCCTCGGGCCGCATTTTGTCCCCTACGCGCTCCGCTTGCCCGACGCGCCCTGAAACCTTCTATCTCAAAGTCGGCCTCTACAGGCGCAAGAAACGGCTATGGAGATACGTCCATCGCCTCGTCTTGCTGGCGTTCTGCGGCGAGGCCCCCAAGGGTCGCCCTGACGGAGGCCACTTGAACCACGACGCCACCGATAACCGAGCCTGCAATCTGGCATGGCTGTCGAGGTCTGACAACCTTCGCGAAGCTCACGGCGAAGACGCCGACGAGCGCAGGGCGGTGCGGGCCTGGCGCCGAGGCGAGCTCGAAGACGTAGAGATCGTTGAGATCGCAGGAGTGCCGTTCTAGTGGACATCACGAACGGGGTTTTGGCCGTCGACATCGAAACCGCCAGCGCGTCAGACCTCAAGAAGCTCGGCGCCTGGGCCTACTCGAGGCACGATTCCACCCGTGTCTACTGTCTCGTTTTCGGATACGCCGAGAAGCCAGGCGCCTACACCTTCACAACCTGGGAACCCGGTGACAACCTTCCCGATCCTATCGTCGACTACCTCTTCGCCGGAGGGCGATTGATCGCCCACAACGCGGCTTTCGAGAAAGCGATTTGGACGAACCTGCTAGTCCCTAACTTCGACTTCCCTTTCGTTGAGCTTCACCAATGGAGAGACACCCAGGTTCTCGGCCTGGCGCTGAACCTGCCGATGACTCTAGGGGGCCTGGCCAAGTCGCTGGGATGCCCAATCCAGAAAGACGACGAGGGCGCGAAGCTAATGCGGAAGATGGCGACCCTTCGAGAAGTCGAGCCAGGCGTCCTGATACCCTCCGCCTCGCGGGTGTCCAAGAAGAGCTACGACACCCCTGAGAACCGGCAGCGTCTTTTGGAATACTGCCGCGACGACGTAGGGGCAACTCTTGACTGCTTCTACAGGCTCAAACCTCTAGACGTAGACGAAGATCTAGCCTACCGGGCTGACTCTACGATCAACGATCGCGGCATCTACCTAGACCGGCAATTTGCGTATGCGTGTTTCCGCATGGTCGAGAAGCGCAAGGCGAAGCTCGACCGGGAAGCCTTCGAGCTATCAGGGGGTGAACTCGCCAACGCGGCGGACCCCGCAGCCCTCAAGGCTTTTCTCAAAGCACGCGACGTCAGACTTCCCATGCGGAATCGGAAGAAGTCCGACGGGGCTTTCAAGAAGAGCGAGTCCACCGACAAGGCCGCTATTGCTGAGGTCCTAGCCCGCTTGGACCTAGACCCTACGATCCGCGCCGTTCTCGAAAATCGGAGGGAAGCGACCAAGGCGACGTCTCTAGCCAAGCTGGAACGGGTGCCGAACATGGTCGGGGCTGACGGCAGGCTTCGGTATTCACTCCAGTTCCAAGCCGCCCATACCGGCCGGTGGTCTTCGACGGGGCTCCAGGTCCACAACCTGCCGAAGAACAAGCTCGGACCTCTAGCCGATCCGATTCGGGAGGCGATATTTGCAGGCGACCTAGACACCGTGGAATTCCTAGGGGATCGCCCTCTCGAGGCGATTTCCGCTTCCTTGCGGTCAGTCATTGCGGCACCGCCAGGACGCGAGATCATCGCGGCCGACTACTCAGCGATCGAAGCTCGAGTCATCGCGTGGCTAGCCGGTCAAGGCGACGTTCTTGTCCGCTTCATGAAGGGCGAAGACGTTTACGTCTACGCCGCGAATCAAGTCGGCTCCACCTCGCGCGACCTAGGCAAGGTGGCAACCCTGGCGCTTGGTTTTGGGATGGGCGTCCTGACGTTTGTGACAACCGCGGCCGACTGGGGTGTCCCTCTCGCGCCGAAGGAAGCCTACCGTATTCACAAAATCTGGCGGAAGTCGAACGACGCGATCGTTGCCTTCTGGGACGAGCTAGACAAGACGTTTAGGAAGGCGATCAAAGAGTCTGGTCGGACCTTCTACGCCGGGGCGGGCAATGTGCTCAAGATCAAGGCTACGAAGTCGTGCTTGTTCATGAGGCTCCCTAGTGGCCGCGTGCTGCGCTACTGGAGACCTAAGATCGTCACGGCGGAGAGGACCTTCAAGGTATACAACAAAGAGACCGACACCTTTGTCGAGAAGACTCGGCAGACCAGCGAGATCCGTTTCTTTACCATGGGTCCGACGAAGGGGTCGCTAGTTAGCGAGTCGACCTACGGCGGGAAGATCGCAGAGAACGCGACGCAAGCTATCGCTCGCGACCTCATCTCGGCTGCGTCGGTCCGCATCGAGAAGACCAAACCCTACGACGTGATTGTCCACGTCCATGACTCAATCGCGGCTGAGGTCCCACGCGGCCGCGGGAGCGTTGAGGAGTATTGTCAACTCCTCGAAGCCCCTCTTCCGTGGGCAAAGAACCTTCCTCTCGATGCCGAAGGCTATCGAGACGTTAGATTCAGAGGATGAAACAATGAGCCTACACAACAACTCCGCGGGCATCATGCTCGACATCGAGACCCTAGCGAGCGAATCGCCTGACCCCTTCATCATTCAGATTGGCGCATGCCCTTTCGACCTGGAGTCAGAGCAGGTATTCGCCGACAAAGCTTTTGGCGTAAACATAAACTGGGACGCTCCTCAGAAAGGCAGCGAGATAGAGCCCGATACCGTTAGGTGGTGGATGGAGCAAAGCGACGAGGCGCGAGAGGCAGTTACCTCGCCCGGCGCGGCGAGACTCGGCATAGCGCTGAACTATTTCTTCGTATGGTTTGAAGCTCTACGGCGCGGTGACGAAGGATTCGTCAATCCTTCGCTGTGGGCCCAGCCTGCGCATTTCGACATCCCAAGACTAGAAAGGGCTTTCCAGCGCGAAGATCGAACATGGCCTTTTGAGCGGTGGGCCGTTCGGTGCGCAACCTCAGTTCTCAAAGCTCTAGGCACCGATGCGGATAAGCCTGTCCGAGAGGGTGTTCACCACGACGCGAAGAGCGACGCGATCTACCAGGCTCAGAGGTTGGTCAACTGCGTAGTTCGGTGCCGAAAGGGGGCAGGATCATGCTAATCGACGACATCAAATCACTCGTGCCTCGTGTCCAAAACCTCGAGACCCGTCTAGCGGCGCTTGAAGGGGGTAAGGCTCAGGGCCGAGACCGCAGTCTAGCCTCTGCCACAAACGGGCCCCATTCGTGGCTTCCGCACGGGTATACATAAACGAAAAGGCGGGCTACGCCGGCAGATATCGGAAAGGGCCCGCGCTGCCGGAAGCCTCAGATCCTTAGAAGGTGGGCTCCTGGCAGCGGACCGACAGCGGTGTATGCAAGGAGATGTTGAGTTTGCTGGGTTGAGACTTCTCTAGGCTCTCCGCAACTACCGCGATGTTCTCGAGCCTCATTTTGAGTTGAACCCATAGCACGTAAGCCCAGCCCGCAACGTCGAGTATCTCAGCTAGGAGTTCCTCTTCGGTGCCGGGCTTTGTGAAGCTCTGGTTACCGTATTCCTTGGCGCCGGCTTCGAGCTTGGCTGAAAGTTTCTCGAGGAACTGGGCGCGGAGGGTTGACTCTTTGAATTGATCTGATATCGTTAGACACCATGCGAGAAAAGAAGCAAGATGCACCCATCGTAGCTGGCGGCCAAGGTCGGTCGAGTGCCAACCTGGTCGACGCGGCCGACGTGATCGCGGTCCTATACGTCTACTGCCTAGCGGTCGCTGTAGCGACTTTGGCGGTCAATGCAGCTCTCGACGCTTGGGGGGTAACGTGGTGACCGAACGCAAGAAAGAGGATCTTCGCATCCTCGTCGACACAGTGAGGCGGTCTAAGGACCCTTGCCACCCGGAGCTTATGGCCGCGGTGGCCACCCGGTGTTGTGTGACCGTGTCCCACCTCTACAACCTCTTCACCGGCAAGCGTCGGCTCACCGAGACCATGGCCAACCGCTTAGCCAGGGGTCTAGGCGTCCCTCTTTCGCGTGTCTGGGAAGCCTACGGCCAAACGAGTGGGGCTTGTGAGGCATGAAACCCCCTGAAGGTTGGGAGCGCGTCGTCATTCGGTGCATGTCCATCACCCTCTACCTTGGACTTTTCTGTTTCCCGTGGCTGGTAGGTGT